>JALIZH010016012.1:0-37050 GCA_030522465.1 Rhipicephalus appendiculatus
ACGAGGACGCTTTTGATGCCGTTTGCAATTACCTTCATGAAACGAAACGAATGCGAATTTAACATCCTTACTTCTGTACCTATTATAACTGCAGTAATGAATTAAAAAAAAGTTTACTATATTTTATTCCATTTGTTATTTCAGTTACTTATTTATTTTTAACTTTCACTTCAAGTTATATACAAAAGAAAAATAGTGTCTGATCTGAATCGGTGAAAAACAATTATTGCACACTTTCTGATTATATACGGGGTTCTTTTGGTTGTGAGCACAACATCAAAATTCATAAAATCGAAAAGTCTAACTTCTTCATATAGTGATCTCTTGGCCGATCCCCCGGAGTGGGTATGAGCCGTACCAAAGGGAACAACAACAACAACAGGACAGGGGCTCCTGTCCTGTCCACAAAAATAAACAGTCCAGTTGCTAAAAATAACAAACGATTTATTCAACGCAAATGTTCGAACGTCTTAAAGGTAAAATACGTCAGCTCTGCTCGGAATTTCATTCGCGTATTTCGACTCTTTCATTACGCCGAGCTTGCCTTCTTTTACCCATCCCCCCCTCCCCCCCCCCCCCCCACACACACACACACAAACACACCACCACTCATGGTGTTGTCGGTGTTCTGCGCGTCTTGTCCCCAACCAAGTGACCGTGCTGGCGCGTCTCGCCCATGTCGCTGTTAAAATCCCAAGAACAGCGCAGCCAGCGTTCCCTCTGTCTTGGCACAGTCTCTGGGTGTGTAAGGAAAACGTTCAGTGCACCGCGCAGATGCGTCGAAAGACGTACAGTACCTTCCACTGCAGGGGCGTAGCCAGAAATTTTTTTCTGGAGGGGGGGGGGGGGGTTCAACCATACTTTATGTATGTTCGTGCGTCAGTTTGTATGTGTGCGTGTATACACAAGCAGAATTGAAAAAAAAAACGTGGTTGATCCCTCCGTCATAGGAATCGGTATAACACGAAAGTGAAATGTCTCCTTACAGAAGTAGTTGCATGTTTACTGTACATTGATATAAAATAGCTTGCACAACGTCTATTAGTGTTCGACAGTTATAGCAGCGTTTAACGTGGATGCATGCACGTTGACGCTTGGTGGCACATCTTTATCCCGACGACTAACGTCCATGATCAATGATTAAACAGATCCTTGTGGTCATAGATGCTTGTAGTAGCTGTACGGTGAGAGCGGAATGAGAGAAAGTGGTGCGACAGCCAGAACAGCGTCACTCATTGGACGCCGAACTTGGGCTAAGGTCGCCTACTCGCGGCATGTTAGAGTTATTGAACAACGCTGTCCGACGAGAGGGAAACGCAACGCGCGTCGAGTCTTCCCCGTTGGCCGGCTGCGGTTTTTCGCGGGGCGAGCTTAAGTTGGGAACGCTGAGCTACGGCCACGCAACGCGCTCGCGCGTTGCAGAGCAATTTTGGTG
The DNA here is from genome assembly GCA_030522465.1 of Rhipicephalus appendiculatus. Classification (NCBI taxonomy): domain Eukaryota; kingdom Metazoa; phylum Arthropoda; class Arachnida; order Ixodida; family Ixodidae; genus Rhipicephalus; species Rhipicephalus appendiculatus. Next base: position 1,436 of record JALIZH010016012.1, read on the forward strand.
TGGACGCATGCTCTGATCGAGGCCGATGCTATGGGTAAGGTCGCCACCTGGCAGTGTGTTAATGCGTTGACAAAATTGCACTTTTCCTATTCGAAACCCGCCGAATGGGATGGACGCGTAGAAACAACGCTTTGAAAGAACTAATCGTGAATTTCACGGTCATGATGCATTACTTCACTTTAGCAAGAACACTGTGAGAGGACAGTGATAGATATAAAAGGCTTTTTTTTAACGCCTACAGTGTATGTGACCGTGGCGCAGTGGATTGGGCGCCCGGCATCTGATGTCGCGGACCAAGAGGACATAGGTTCGACTCCTGATGACGGAACTTTTTTTTCTTTGTCTTCTGATCATTCGTATTTTTTCGACGTCATTTCCAGTGACAGAAATACGTCACTCAAATCTTGGTGGACCCCGGCATAAAACACTATCGTGTTAAAATTTCGGAGGGTTTGATCCCCCCCCCCCAACCGCCCCCCCCCCCCCCTTGGCTACGCCACTGGTCCACTGCTCTGGTGAACAGTGCTCGGCGTGACCGCGCTCCGCGCAGGGCCTGCGCAGCCGGCGCGGCCGCGCATCGAAGCATAACGGCGCATGCGCGCACGGACACACTGGAGCTGTTTTACGTCGTCTGCTACATCGCTCGAGCGTGTCGTTCTGTGGTATACTCGCGGACAACTTTTCTTGGCAATGAAGGGAAAGCTACATGGGCGGAGCTTCTGCACATGTACTACTACGCGAAGTAGTCCGGTATGCCATGCGTTCCGTACCGCTGTGGAAAGTGATGGCTGTGCGCGATCAGCGTTTCCTATCAACGCAGACGCCGCTTGGCGTTCGAGGTACACGTAAAAGGCGCGGCTTACTGTCGCGTTCAAAAACGCGTAGTGACAACGAATAAATTAAGACAAATATTATTATCTTGCTGGTGTGATCTGCGTCCTGTGTCAAAGAGCAACATCCAAGAAATGAAGGCAGTATTTTTCATATCTCACGTAGAAAATGAGGACACTATTGTGGGACTACATTCGTTGGCGGTAGGAAACGCGCGATTTGGCTCTGTAGCCTTCGCTGCATTGCCAAGAAAAGTTGTCCGCGAGTATAGCCAGGCGCCGGTTTTGCTTGTCTAGTACAGCAAGAGCGGCGCGCTCGTGTGCGCCTGCGCCACTTCGGTTCGATGCGTGGCCGAGCCGGCGGCACTGGCGCTCCGCAGAGCCCTGCCACGCTGAGCCGTGTTCGAGTGGACGGCACTGTACATTCCATACACAGTCCTACCTGGAAGCTTTTATAACTGACGCGACAAAGACATTTATTCTTGCAGTACTTGAAACGCCCCTGGCGTGTGTCGCGCACAACTATTTCCCGACATGCTAGCACGTAATGCTATTGAGATCGGCGCTCGAAATTATACGCTTAAGAGCCCACGACAAATTATTCGACGCGGCGCTACGCCATAGCGGCGCGGCGAAGACGCAGGATTTGAGACGAACATGCCAACACAGACAATCGAAGTGAAGCCGCTGCCAGGCGTCACCGCCAGTCTGCACCACGATGACAACACTGAGATCGTCGACGTTATCCTTACTAGCGCATCGTCACTCAGCACTTGGGGCGGGGCCCGGGGAAACGCTGAACACGTTTTAATACTGTCGATGTCGCAGGGTGCTGAATGCAGCTTTGAGTCTTCGTATGCTGTTTGCCCTCGAAATCCAATAACTTCCACGTAACGGACGCAATTCATACTTCGCTCGAAAAATTTGTGCATCTCAAGCAATCGACTGAAGGTTACATCCCAAGCTTGAAATTTTATGTCACTGCTCCTTCAAGTTCGAACAGCGGTTGCAATGCGATTTCACTGGCTCCTACTCTGACGTGATGCCCAGATGACGCGGCAAGCGGTGGGGCCACCGGCCTCAGAGAAAAGGCGAGAATATGGTCAATGCAGCTCTGGTCTCGCTACAAAAAGGGTTACTATTTAGAGCAATTTGTATCCTCTGTGGGAGCGCGTGCATAGAAAAGGCTATCATACCGGTATGTAGCGCAGTTAATAGACAACAAATTACTTTTTGCATATTTCGCAGAGACATAGGTGTGTCGCTGGGTCTGTGTCAACGACTTAAACTCGCTGGCCGATTTCGCCTCGAATTATTTCATCGATTCTAAGCCAAGTCATAACAATCTGAACTGAAACAGTGAGCCTTTATTTCAGCATGTGCATAGTAAATTAAATTTCCAAAAAAAGTATTTGCTAACATTTGCTTATAGAGCTAAAAAACCGGCAGATCCCACGCACTGTGGGAATCGATGTGATGCGAAGCAGCCAGCAAGGAGTAAATCATGCTGTACATAATATGCATGTCATTATTTACATGTCAGGACCTGTCATTTGTGTTCGTCATGCAGCCACTTCACGCAATACAAATTTTGGCGTATATCAAGCTAGCAATGTGGACGCAAGCGCACCATGAGCGTGGCATGTAAATGCCATTATAGATGACATGCATGCAAAGATTTTCGTATTACCACCTGCCACTTATGTTCGCTTAATTTTTAGGGGCGAAGCTCCTTATGGTGTGGGTCGTTCCCTCCTCTGTAGTAGTAGTAGTAGTAGTAGTAGTAGTAGTATGTATGTAGCCAGCTCTAGTTTCAAGAATTGCTCACTAGATGGCGTAGTGTGTATATGTTTTTGGAAATAATATCACTAGATGGCATTAGTGGTTTTTGTATAGTTGACGATTAAAGAGGATAGATGGCGCTGTTATAATTGGGATCCTCGGGCTGACGCGGTACTCGGAGTCGAGCACCGCGTCGCCGAGCATGCGGCGGCTCTGGTACTCAAGGCGGCACAACCCATAGCCAAGGACGCGTGGCTTTCACAACTCACAGCAGCGTCCTGTGGCGATGCATGCGGAGGCGAGGCGTTGCGTCGAGCACTGGTGTGGACTTCGGCGTCTGAGTAGGTGGCATCGTCTTCCTCTGTCGTGGAACACGAACTGGCGTTGTCGCTGAGGCTGGGAGCGTCCGGAACACAAGCCGGCGACGCTTGTGCCCAGCTCACGATCGAACACCCAGGATCATGCCAAGACGTGACACGTGTCGTCACGTCTTTGCATGATCGAGTGGGCAATGTACGGTGGGATTCACGGTTACCCGAATGATCCCTCCGAGTTTCGCCCACTCACCATCATTCACTTCGTGGATATGCTGTGAATTTTTTACCTCGAATCGCAGCAAGACACGAAACCAATCTGCCTCCCTTCGCATGTGTTCGTATTCTCGCGCTCTGCGTCTCCTGCAGACGCCATCCGCGTTCCAGCGTTTAAATGGACGGACACTTTGTCAATTCCAAAGAGTGTTCCTCGGACGCCTGTGCCCACTGAGACGGGGTCGGTAAGAATGAAACATGAGGCGCGCGTCTCCTTCCTTGCATGATTAGAGACGCTGGGCCCAGCGACGCTACGCAAGCAAAGCACGAGCGCTCTAGATTCCAACGCGACCGGCGTCTGTTTGCGCGCCCCGGTGCCCACCTGGCACCGTGCAAGGGCACGGCTGGAGGGACGGACGGACGACCGCACGAACGGACGTAAGCATGAGACATTAAAGGCCGTCGCCTTAAAAATTTCGTGTATATCAAGCTGGCGAAACGGCCACGAGAGTGTCATGAGCGTGGCATGCAAGTCATGTTGAACATGACATATCATGGTTTTCCATATTACCACTTGTCATTTATGCTCGTCATACAGTCACGTCTCTCAATACCAAATTTGGTGTATATCAAGCTAGCGAAACGGCCGTCAGCTCGCCACGAGCGTGGCATGTAAATCATGTTGTAGGTATATAACATGCAGGTCATGAATTTCATATTACTACCTGTTCTTTATGTTGGTCATGCAGAAATGTCACATCGTACCAATTTTTGGATATATCAAATTAAGAAAACGGCCTCAGGAGCACTATGGCCATGGCGTGTAAATCATACTTTTCATGAGAAGTTATTCATGATTTTTATGATATGACCAGTCATTCATGTTTGTCATGCAGTCATGTTATGCCATACCAAATTTGGTATAAATCCGATGAACGATAAGGCCAGGAGAGCCCAAAGTCGTAGGCGGCTAGACAGATACGCTCAAAGTCGCCGAAGTTCGCTAAGAAATGCTTCGAATTTAAAAGTCGACTATGGATAACTCTAATCGCGTCACCGGCGAGAGACATTAGCCACATACTGGTAGATGTGCATCTTTGTGGTGCTGGTTTTAGGGTGTAACTTTGAATGTCATGGCTGATATCTGTGGAGGTAACGGCAATAATAATAAGCTATGTTACACACCATCCTCTGGAGTACGCAGCTTTAATATATATTTAGCCTAGATTAAAACAAAAACGAGCTAAATTATTTGATCTTGCACCAACAATTTTAATGAAGGTAGGCTCATTTTGCTTCAGTTCGCGCATTGGATTTCTGTAGACGTGAAAGAATAAATACGGGGATCCAAGGCATGCACAGGTTCTCTGTAAGAAAACGAAGTCAGATATATTGGCGTGTTTAAAGCAAAGGCGAACGATTTCAGGTACTAAGTACTATGAGAGCGCTGCATATTTGAGCCACTCACTGTGCCCTCTATCGGATAAGAAGATGGCCTTGCGTGTGGTTAGAAAAAAAATTCACAGCATGTCCACGAGGTGAATGATGATGAGTGGGGCTAAGCTCCGGAGCGCAGTCGTCGAACATGAAGCTTTAAGGCAGACGCCACCTGTGCTCGTGCGTCCTCGGCGTTCCGGACAGGCCCTCCCAGGAAAGCCATCCACGCTTCCTCGGCCATGGAACCCTCCCACCTGCCACCGCACCAACCACAGTTCGGGGACAGCGTCTATGCCTCCTCGTCACCCCGTAACCTTCCGGCTCTGCGAACGCCGACCGGGGACGGCGTCCAGGCCTCCTTGGCGGCTCAACTTTGACTCATCGGCGCCGCGATACCAATTGACGCTACGGCACCACACGGGCTCCTCTCGTCTGGAAACATGGTTAACGCTCCCATCGGCGCGGTTCCCGTGAAGTGGGCTCTATCATCCCATCGGCCTCCAACGGACACCGTCCACGCGTCCTTGGCTATGGGTTGTGCCGCCGTGAGTACCTGAGCCGCCGCATGCTCCGCGCTCAACGCACGGCGCTACATCGACACCATGCCCCAGCCAATCTCCAACCTTGGCCCGAGGCACCCCTGCGTGTCCTCGGTGGATGTGCATTGCCTGTCGGTAAGCTCGACGTGCATCTCCAAACAGAAGCCGGAAGCATGTTCCTTGCCGGCGTTCCCGTATTCGAGGACCTGCCCGCTGATATGATACTAAGAGCTGACTACCTCCTCTCTGGTGAAGTTCACCTCACCGTTGATGACGATGGAGTCCACCTCCGGTGCTCGACTCCGAGTACCGCGTCGGCCCGACGATCCCTATTATAACAGCGCCATCTATCCTCTTTAATCGTCAACTATACGAAACCCACTAACGCCATCTAGTGATATTATTTCCGAGGACATATACACACAACGCCATCTAATGAGCAGTTCTTAAAACTAACTAGAAGTGGCTACTGCAACATACTATTACAGAGGAGGGAACGACCCACACCCTAAGGAGCTTCGACCCTAAAAAACCGGCAGATCCCACGCACTCTAGGAATCGATGTAATGCGAAGCAGCCAGCAAGAAGCAAATGATGCTGTACATAATATGCGTGTCATTATTTACATGTTAGGACCTGCCATTTGTGTTCATCATACAGTCATGTCGTGCAATACAAATTTTGGTGTATATCAAGCTAGCGAACTGGACGCAAACGCACCATGAGCGTGGCATGCAAATGGCATTGTAGATGACATGCATGCCAAGATTTTCATGTTATCACCTGCCACTTATATTCGCTTAATTTTTTACCTCGAATCGCAGCGGGACGGGAGACCAATCTGCCTCCGTTTCGCATGCGTTCGTACTCTCGCGCTTTGCGCATCGTGCAGACGCCATCCGCGTTCCAGCTTTTAAACTGATGGGCACTGTCAATAGGGAGTTTTCGAACAGCGTACGCAAAGCTTGAGGGCGTTGCGGTGCATGCGTCGTACGCTCACCTCTTGTGGGCTCCCGTTAAGTGACGCCCGCAATGCTACGCCCGCAACGCCTGCAAGCTTTGCGTACGCTATTCGAAAACTCCCTAATTCCAAAGTGTTTTTCTCGAACGCCTGGGCCCAATGAGACGGGGTCGGTCAGAATAGAACGTGATGCGTGCGTCTCCCTCCTTGCATGATTAGAGACGCCGGGCACAGGGACGCTACGCAAGCAAAGCGCGAGCGCTGTAGAGTCCAACGCGACCGGCGTCCGTTTGCGCGCCCCGGCGCCCACCTGGCACCGTGCCAAGGCACGGCTGGAGGGACGGACGGACGGGTGGACGGACGGACGTGAGCATGAGACATTAAAGGCTTTCGCCTTAAAAATATGGTGTATATCAAGCTAGCGAAACGGATCTGAGAGTGTCATGAGCGTGGCGTGCAAATCATGTTGCACATGACATGTCATGATTTCCATGTTATAACTTGTCATTTATGCTCGTCATACAGTCACTTCACTCAATACGAAATTTGGTGTATATAAATCTAGCGAAACGGCCACGAGAGTGCCATGAGCGTGGCATGCAAGTCATGTTGCACATGACATGTCAGGATTTCCATATTATCACTTGTTATTTATGCTCATCATACAGTGACGTCCCTCAATATCAAATTTGGTGTATATCAACCTAGCGAAACGGCCCCGAGAGTGTCATGAGCGTGGCGTGGAAATTATGTTGCACATGACATGTCATGATTTCCATGTTATAACTTGTCATTTATGCTCGTCATACAGTCACTTCACTCAATACGAAATTTGGTGTATATCAATCTAGCGAAACGGCCACGAGAGTCATGAGCGTTTCATGCAAGTCATGTTGCACATGGCATGTCAGGATTTCCATATTATCACTTGTTATTTATGCTCATCATACATTGACGTCCCTCAATACCAAATTTGGTGTACATCAAGCTAGCGAAACGGTCCCCGATAGTGTGATGAGCGAGGCGTGCAAGTCATAGTTATATCGTGGTTGCAGCGCGACAACGGTAAGAAGAAAGAACAGCAAGATACCGCCTTCTGGTAAGCGGCAACCAGCTCGAAAAGAAAAAATTCCCCATCTCCCGCTAAAGGGAACCATATGTGGATGCGAAGCAGCGGGGACATAATTAGCTTGAGTGGGAGGAACGTCGCCGATCTCATTTCACGGCAGCGGTCCGGGCGCTCATCGCAGCGCTGCACAGGAGAGAGAATGAGGCGCGCGCGCTCCGTCATTTTCATGCCGCGGAACTGCCGTGGCGCCCCCAGCGGAGTATGCAGCTGTCACACCACCTGTCATGCGCGCTGCTTCGTAGAGTAGAGGATTCCTAGAGGAGAGAACGGGGGGGGGGGGGGGTGACCGTAGGAGAGGAGAGAGAGGGGGAGGGGACGTGCATGCGCTGTGGGGATGTGGGACGCGGGCGCCGCTCCGTAGAGTAGATGATTCCTAGAGTAGAGGAAGGGGTTGAGCGTAGGAGAGGATAGGGGGAGCGGACGCGCATGCGCTGTGGGGGGGTGTGGGACGCGGGGCCGCTCCGTAGAGGAGAGAAAGGGGGTGAGTGTAGGAGAGAGAGGGGGGAGGGGACGCGCATGCGCTGTGGTGGTATGGGACGCGGGAAGGAGGGACAGACTAAGCCCCATCCAAACACATGCAAGCAAGATTAAGGAATGGGTTCAACCTGGGCGACAGACGCCACCTGCCTAGCCATTGCTAAGCAGCATCTCCGTGCTCTCGGCCATGACTCAAGGAATGGGGTCAACCTGGGCGACAGACACCACCTGCCTAGCCATTGCTAAGCAGCCTCTCTGTGCTCTCGGCCATGACTCTGATGACTGTGGTTGGGTTGACGGCCTTCATATTACTACAGTGTTCTGGTTCGCATAATGGGTGCTTCCCTACTTCATGAAAGTGGCCGGACGCGGGACGCGGGACGGGGGGCACGGGGACGCGGGACGCAGTAGGGACGGACATAGCCCCGAGCATAAGATGCTTCGCATCTAAAAACCGTTCATGCCGACGGAAAACCATCCGGATCGCGGACCTAGGCAGAGACGTGTCGATTAGTTAATAAAAAAGGTCACAGTTTCGCCACTAGGGCGAAGCAATGAATGCGATAGCAAGAAATTAGTTTGTCACACCAAGAACGACAAGCAGCTCGGTACTTGCAACGCGCCGCCGCAGCACAAAGAAGGACGCTCGAAAAGGACACATAGGTATACACAGGACAAGCGTAAACTGACAACTGTCGCAGTTGTTACGTGTTTGTATTTGAGCAACGCGCTGCGAGTGTCCACAATGTGGAAGCCGACGTTGTTGTTGTTGTTGCCTCTGACATGGCTCATACCCACTCAGGGGGGATTGGCCAAGGATTGATTATATGACTTTTAGACGCTGTTTGATACTTCTTTTTCTTTTAAACTGCGGCACGTGGAATGACCCCTCTGCGTCTCCTGCCACGCGGTGGCGTCTGACGCCAAGTGTGCCCGGTGTTCGTTTTTTTTACAGCGAAAGCTGTTATGAGATCACAACAAGGGTCGTTTTTGCGCCGTAGTTGTCCGCCGCCGCCGCCGGTGTCCGTAACCAATATCGCACGAAATAAGAAAAAAAAACTAAATAAATAAAAAAATCACATATGACAGATTGGGAATCGAACCCGGGTCCTCTGCGTGGCAGCCCAGCTCTCTACCACTGAGCTACGCCACTGCTTGAACGTGCGGTTTAAACTAATCCTACGCAGGCTTCAAGTCGGGTAAGAAATCGCGTTAACGTGTGTTGTAAAGCGTTTTAGAACAGTAAAGTAACAACCAGGCGTCACGCAATACGAATTGCGTAACGAGTGGGTTGTTCAATGCTCCAACCCATTACTAAATGGCATAATTCTTCATCGTCGTCAGCCACAGAAGCAACAAAGTGCACATAATGCGTTACAAGTGTGTAGCGGGTACCACGCTTTTCCGAAGAATGAAGAATATTGGTATAGTAGACGCTTCCCCACTACACAAAATTATGATGATTTATGGCGTAGTGGGTACCATGTAAGCGCCCTTGTAGTAGTTGCCCCATGAGTGTTTAAAAAAGGCTCTAGAAAGGACGCCCTTCCAGCTTTCGCTGTGACTGTGCTGCGCGTTCCGCGCAGGCCTGGCGGTTTTTTCCTTCTACATCATGAGTGGTACAGAAGAGAGCCACTTTTTTGTGCGCATCTCAAGGGCAGTTTTCAATTTGAAAGATACTGTAAAAGCGTTGAGTGATAGAAAACACGCTCAAGCTATTCCGAGATCTGCGTACAGCGAGCGGCAAATGGTGCGTATGAATCGCTCGCCGTTGTATCGCTGGCACGAGCATGGCGTGTGGCTGTGTTGGCTAGCGCAGCAGGCTGCGGAGCGAGGGGTCGCTGGTTCGAATCCCTGGTCAGGTGGTTTGGAATTTTTTTCTGCTGATTGATTTTTCTTAATGCCTTTTTTATATATACACATACATATACATATCCTGGACATGACGGCGTTGACAGACGGCGACGGCGAAAATCAGCCGAGAGTGTCCATATAATTGATAAAAGAATTGTTTGCCAGTGTGAAAGAATTGTTTGCCAGTGTGAATACCTCATTTATTAGCTTATTTTTTTATGTCCAGCGCCCACCACAATCGGCGCGAACACAAATGGGAACAAAAGTCATGTGACGGAGTGGTCAAATGTAAAGACGCCACGTCAGATATCATCATGACGTTATTTCGATGTCATGTTCAGAAGTCATCAGCAGCTATCATCAAAGAACATCATCTCCCGAGTCAAAGGTAGGTAAACTCCGGAGGTAGTGCATGGCCGGTTGAAGTGCAGAAAGTTTCAGATGGATTGGGCGATGACGTAATAACTGATGACGTAAGAGATAACGAGTTTCTTGTGAGGGCATACATTCAAGCATGTGCTCTCCTCAGCGTTGGCTAAATGGCACGTAGATTTATTTTACTTCGTGCAAGCTCCCGGAGGCGATTTCTGATAACCGTTTTTCTTAATTAGAAGATAAACGTGCGCGTTACGTTCGAGTAAATATGGTAGACTGCAGCACTTTCGGACAGAACGCGTGTCGTCTGCCAATTAGGGGCTCCCCATTCGCGCTTGACCTGGAGACTGGGTGTCTTGGGAATTGTCGTCGCGATCCGAGCCCAGAGCCACGGCTGCCTCGGCAGCGGAAATAGCCTTAAGCGATGTCTCATTTGTCTCTATTCCAGCTGCAGCCCGCTCTCTCGCATTTCTTTCGGCATACCACGAGCGTGTTTGTTTATTTTGAGGCAAAAACTGTAAAAAAGTGATCCACTGTAACTTCATTAAAGAAGAGGAGTGATGGTCAATATGAAGCGACAGAACATATTATGAGGGGTGTGTGGGCACCAGCGGCACGCGAGCGGGAGCAGTCAAACAAGTGGCCTATAATTGAATTATTATTTATATGCGGTGAACAATGATATACGCACTTGGAAAAAGAACCATTTAAAGTATTATCGTTTTGTTGAGCAAGTCGCTTGGATTATTACTGGGTTGTATACGGTCTCTTGATCAAGGATTCTGTACAAAAACCTCTCTGTATGTGTATATAGGCATGAGTAATTTATTTTCTTAATAACTTACATACTGAAGTATCTATTTCAATCAACAGCTGCCAAGTACTTAGCTATCGCAGAAGGGGGACGAAAATGTAACTACACATTTCATAAACATTATTCAAAGGTTTAATAAGAGTTATAAATCTATTAATAGGGAACACGTATTCATTTCGAGGCAAGACATTCCGGCACTGAACTGTATAATGCCAAAGACTAAAGACTAAACATGTTTATGCGCCGAAAAGAAGGCACGAAATAGAGTTTACTGCAATGGTTTACTGTAATATCTAGTTGTTGAAGATGCTGAAAAGCCCTGTAACACTGCTAAGAGCATCGCAGTGAATTTATATAACTCTGCAAAAAGTTTAAAATTCCAGGTGACGACGTTACTGAAGTGTGGCAACATTTCTTTATTTAAAATTTAATGCGTGCTTTAAACTGTCGCCCACTTGACACGAGAGCGACGGAGTAACAGCGTGAATACGCACCCACAAGAGTGACGACACGGACACACAACCGCCCACTTAATAATAATTACATCCAATACCACGACATGATTATGAGGGCGCCGTAGTTGAGGGCTCCAGAAATTTAGACGATCTGGTGTTCTTTAACATCCACTGACATCGCACAGTACATGGGCCTCTACCATTTCACTAAGGTGGAGCGTTGGGCTAGTTGGTGCTGGTGCTGTGAAACTTTGAAAAATATACCATTTCACCTCGACAGAAATGCGACCGCCGCGGTCGGGATCAAACTCGCGACTTTCGGGTCAGTAGAGAGTTTTAGTTTCGCGTTTTTACGCTCCGCTCAGCAGCTAAGCGGAGCGGGAACGCGAGTGCGCATGCGCATTCCGCTACGGCCGTAAGCGGGTTAGCGGAGCGAGAGAGAGAGAGAAACGAAGGAGAAAGGCAGGGGAGGTTAACCAAGCTAAGCTCGGTTGGCTACCCTACATGTGGGGTGGGGAAAGGGGGGAATAACAGATACGATAGAGAAGAAAGAAAGAAAAAAATTACACCATCTCCCGCTAAAGGGAACCATGTGTAGATGTGAAGCAGCGGGCGCTAACGCTTACACTGGCGGCGGCGTTGACGCTGGCGCTCATCGCAGCGTTGCGCAGGAGAGAAAAGTGGGGAGGCGCAAAGCAGGCAGTGATGAAGCAGTGTTTCCTACTGGAACATGCCAATCGCTGCTAATGGGCAATGAGAGACAGAAGACTCCGACTGGACACAGAGACCCGCACTCCGCTTTTAGTTAACGCGCACGCTGCGAATTTTTATTGTTCAACAACGCACAGGAGAAATCTCCCACCGGCACCACCTTGGAGGTCAAGATCCATTGCCATATATACGGGGTGGAGTTATAAGCCTGGTCACTCACTACTCGGCCAATCCCCTGCATTGGGTATGAGCCATGATGATGAGGAGAAGAAGAAGAAGAACAGTTGTGCAGCGCGAGCAGTCGGTTTTTTCAACCAAGAAACTCGCCAGCAGACGCTGCCTGCGTCGGCGTCGCGAGGCGAGAGAGGGGGGGAGCGTAGGAGAGGAGAGAGAGGGGGTGACACGCATGCGCAGTGGGGAGTGTGAACGCTGTGGGCAGCGATGCGTAGAGGAAAGAGGGGAGAGCGTAGGAGAAGGGAGAGAGGGGGGGACGCGCATGCGCAGTGGGGAGTGTAGACGCCGCGGGCAGGGATGCCTAGAGGAGAGGGGGGGAGCGTAAGAGGGGAGAGAGGAGCGGAGGCGCATGCGCAGTGAGGGTGTGGTTGCCGCGGGGAGGGATGTCTAGAGGAGAGAGAGGGGGGAGATGAGGTTTTTTTATTTTTTTTAAAGGGTTTGCGCATGCGCAGTAAGGGTGGGCACGCGGCACACCACCACCACCACCACCACCACCACCACCGGATTAAGCTTCGCCATAAGATGCTTCACATCTAAAAAGGGAAAGGAAATGAACAGTCAGTGATAACACACACAACGTAAACACGCGCTGGTGATTCACAGACGCTCGCGAAGTCCGGTCGCCTTCAAATAGCTCAGTAGGGCTTTCGTGGCCTTGTGCATGCCCGAAACCGTGGGCCAAGGTGCCAGAATCTTCTTTTCGGACAGCGGTCTTGTATCAATGCGATCGAGTTTGGCTTAGAACACGCCGATGTGTCTGGTAAGAAGGGCAGTGGCACAAAATGTAAGGCCCACGCTCCGCTTACGGGCTGCCTAAGCGGAGCGCGATGCGTCGCTGCCGTTTTCGCAAGCGGAAGGGGGGACGAAGCGCGCGTCCTCTCTCGTGCGTGCAGCTTCAATGGTTTCAATGGTGAAGACAAAAACGGCGCCACGGCACTCGCGTCAAAAGAGCAAACAAAACAAGGAAGGGTTGCAATGGATCTGGAACGCAACTTTGCTGGCTTTCGGGTGGCTATTATCAAGTCAGTGCTTGCTTTTCTGTAAAGAAAATATACACGACCAACATATTTAAAGCACACTTCTAAATACGTAGTGAACAAATAAATTCATATGTTCTTATTTCGGTTTGTAAATGCGACTAAATGTTTTCCTCTTTTTCTTTAGCGACGCTGAACATCACCAGAGGGCGCCGTAACTGCTAAGGATAAAGGGGACGCTCATAGCATCCATCCATCCATCCATCCATCCGCTACGCTAGTCCCAGTGATGCCAACCCTATGGATTTATCCCTAGATCTAGGGATTTTCTGGGCCTCTCGGGGATTTGGCGTCTTTTTGTTGAATCTAGGGATTTTTTTGTAAAGTTTTGGGAATGTTGCATTGTACAGCCTAGTGAGAGGTATTACTGAGTAATGACGCTTCTTCAACTATAAATGCTGTAAAAAACGATAATGCTCACTATTTACTCTTTTTAATGTCAAACAGCGGTGGTGTACTGCTGCGCCGAGTGAAGGCGATCGGCAGTTCTGTGACGCGAGATGATGATATTCTGCATACTGTAGGAAATGAAACTTTGTCGTCGCAAGTGTTTAACATGTGCGCAGTTATCATAATGATCACCCTGAGTGATTGCTGCTTTGTGAAACAAAAATAAATTTTGTCTTGTAGTGCATATGAGAAAGCGCCAAGTTCAGGCTCGCCACGTGCGCACACCGTGCAAATTATTCGTATCGAATAACTTCTGGACCAGTAGACTTGAGAAAGAGAGCGAAAGCAGGACCTACCATTGCACGACTTGGTGCTGATTCGTTATTAACCCTTTCGGTCCTGGTGTCCTATAAAAAGGACACGAACAAATATTGCTACAAATTGGGGGGACCTAAATAACTTAGAAATTCGAAAAATTGTCTCAGGTATTGTGAAAACACCCGAGCAAACATAGGTAGTAGTTTTTTCACCGTCATCTTTCTCAGCATTCTGCGAAGTGGGAAGCAAGATGGCGGAAGGCGAAAAAGACGACAATCGCCGGAACCATATGTTTGATGCTGTTTCAGTGATTAACTATTGTATCGGTAGCTACCATATTTTTCTGGTGCTTCTAACATGTTGACCTGCTTATTTACAAAGCGACTCTTCCCTAACATTTATGCGTCGCCCGCAGTAATGCACAACCTTCATGTCCTAAATGTAGGACACCAGGGCACAGTGGTTATGAGCCGTAAATTCACAGCATGTTAATCCAGAGCCGTAGTGCTTGTGTAAGCTTCGAATTTCTTGTTATTCCACTGGAGAACCCAGCCGTGATTTCTTAGCTAATATGTAAGAGGGTTCCGACAACAAGATTGTACGTAATAGGTCTGAATACGTTTATGGCACAACATGAAAGGAACATGCAGGAGCTAGAAGGTGACGACGATGAAGTGAATTTCGGTCACCTTGCGCTAGCAGACATGGGCAGAAGTTATTTTGACGCAGCTAAGCCGGATTCAGCAATTTTTACGATGTTAGATCTTCCAAAGCGTCCAATAATTAGACAGCGGCCTTTGAAGTGCAATGAGGAGCTGTGTATCATGAACGCAAAAAAGTGATTTTTTACATTTCCGATGCTCTAATGAATATATCGTTGCTACATGTTTAGCTACACAACAATTACACGCGTTAAAAGAGTACAAAAGTTGAAGAATTTAAATTTACCATATTTCACTTAACCACTAAGCCCTGGTGTCCTATATATAGGACATGGCACTATTTTTCTTATATGCTGATGGTGAGCCCAGATTACATTATTTTTGTGCTCTAGAGGCGGTAGTTAAGCGAAATCAACAAGAAAAAAAATTCTCTACCCATTAAAAAAAATTCAGGGCTGAAAGGGTTAAGAAAGCAGCTTAACGAAAAGAGACGAAGAGACTGTTCGTGTGTTTTAGTCTTTCCTTCGCGTCGTTTTCATAAGAACGAAAATAGTGACAAAATTATTTGGCTATATGGTAAGCTGATCGAAAGTACACAAAATGGCAATCAGCGAGTAAAGAATGGCCCCTGTACATCAACTGCAAATCATGCAACGCTGACTGCAAATGTGGAAACTTGGAAATTTAACCGCCACCTCGCAAGCTGCAAGTACAAGAAAGGGGCTACAGACTTGCGAATGACTCGAACGATCGCATCTAAGCCTTCGATCAGTGGACAAAGTCAACTTGAAAAATTTGTCTGTCTATGTAACAACTTGCGCCATCTGAAAGCCCTTTATGTACACTTACTCCACAGAAAGCGCTAAAGAAGGAGCTTCAGAGGCTGTTAATATGATGATTTTTAGGTACTTCTGATAAGATTCACATAGATTGGGCCTCAGAGCGAACTATCTTTATGCTTTGTTAAACGTGAAATAACTTGAATAGCGACATCAAAAAGTCAATCTAGGGATTTTTCTTGCAATCTAGGGTATTTTCGGGGGTCGATCTAGGGATAAAACGTTGACTTAGGTTGGCATCACTGGCTAGTCCCGCTGCCGACAACGCACTACTAAAACGAGAAAATCATCCGCCGCTCCGCTGCGGCTTAGCGGGCCAACTCGGAGCGGAGCGGGCCGTAAAAACGCCAAACTAAAACTCTCTAGTAGCCGAGCACCATAATCATTGATCCACCGTGACGGGCCACAAGCGCTGACTTACAACTGGTTTTAATGGCAGAATAAAACACATTATATATGCCAGAGTGAAGCACGAAAAAAGAGAGGTATGAGCAACAAGGTTTTACAGAGCACAGCGCCAACATCGCAAA
The DNA here is from genome assembly GCA_030522465.1 of Rhipicephalus appendiculatus. NCBI lineage: Eukaryota > Metazoa > Arthropoda > Arachnida > Ixodida > Ixodidae > Rhipicephalus > Rhipicephalus appendiculatus. The sequence goes on from JALIZH010016012.1 coordinate 17,340, forward strand.
AACAGCCAGCCAAGGAATACCGGCAATAAACACGTGATTTTTTTAAAATTTTGCAGCCAGATCTAAGATCCGACAGCCGCATCCAGAAGATAAAACTCGGTACAAACTTCAAAGAGGGCAAGAGGTCAGGCGCTAACGCACTTGTTATCCAATTTCTTAATATGATGCGCTTCTAAAATGATACGTGCAGTGTGGTCATCACTCCTACCGAGAATAGTCGTCTCTTCAAACCGGGCCACACATCCTGTGCACTAGTTAACATGCGCAACTAAATGTGCGTACTTCTCAACTAGCTTTTGCAATTTTCCAAGGACAAATTACATCGGCCGCGAAACTCTAAACAAAAGTGGTCGAAAACTTATTGCCGCAGACATCAACGCCCGCTGTACGATTGAGACGACTAGGTGAGGAGGGGACAAATAATGAAAACCAAAAACTCGCCGTAACTTGCTCTTTCGAATTCTCTTAATTGTACACATCGCAAAGTAAACTAGAAATTAACTTTTCGGTGTATCTGACATAGTGCTAAATAGTGGATTGCCTGTATTTTTTGTAGCGTTAGCTACACTGGCCTAGCCAAGCCCGTTTCGCGTGGCACATCAAGAGCCGTGCTGCGCATGCGCGAGGATCAGTGATGTCACAGAGCTGGCGCACCTGAGCCGGCGGCTCCCGCGCACTCCGCCGCCGCCGCGCGCGACTCGCCGCTGCCGGTCTGCGCATTCCAGAGTGACGTCGTAGCCGTGGTAGACGCAGTGGCGCCGCCGGCGCGCGCGTGCAGCCTTCGCTGTGCAGTCGCCGTCTGACACTGCGCTGGAGCCACGGCGCTTCTGACTGGCGTTTGCCTGTGTGGTATAGCCATGGAGAAGGAGAGCGCAAATGCTGCTCAACGGCGCAGAAGAGCGGAGAAGCTTGACTCATCGGATCCTGAAGTAGTTGCCTGGCAATTAGCGTCCCAAGCTGGGATTTGGGATTCATGGAAGCAGGATTTGGGATTCACCACCATTCATCTTGTCTATCAGAGACAGATAATTCCAAATACTGCGTTGGGGCCATAGAGACGGCAGCGTGTTACTTCACTGATCACCGAGCCGTCTTTGTGGCAATATAGAAGCAACGACGTTGAGCAAAAATTAATATACATGTGCCACATAATACGTATACCGTGTGTGTGTGTCATTGGAGCAGCAGTAAGCATGATAATCAAGCTAATCCTAGACTATCTAGACAATCAGGAAAGCTAAGAATAATGAGCTGAAGCTTTGCTAACGCTACGTATATCCTGGCATAGCCGAGCTAAGCCACTGCAGCATTTTTTTTTTTCGGTTGAGTGCTATAAATTCTATAAATGGGGGACGTATGCAGGCAGTCGGCTGTGTGTCGGTTCAACGATGCACCGCTCACATTGGCGCCGTGGTTTGGTGCGCATCTTCCGTGGGATATTTATTTGCTTGTGTGTTGTTTACTGACGTGACACCTCAGAGAAGCTTGATTAAGCAGCTCACGAAATGTGTAGATTACCGCTCCTGTGCCAGCAGACTGCTTTCGCTGGCGCATGGCCGGCATGCTCTCGCCATTCCTGAGCACGCTAAGCGAAAAAATGATGTACTGTAAGATTGCCAAAGGGACACTTTCAATGCTGCTGTCTTGCTCCAGTGGTTTTCCTCGGTTGGGCAACGTGAGTTTTCGAAGCAATGCGCTACGGTGCTCGTGAGCCGTTGTACCATAATTTCTTCATCTGCAGAGTATTTTGCTGTATGTTGCAAGTACATTATTTGGCTAACGAAAGAGGCTTGCTTCCCAATCTGTCTTGTTGATATTTCTTTTCTCTCGCACACGAAATTGGCGAGGCATAGAGAGAGAGAGAGATGGGAATGCGGAAAGGCAGGGAGGTTAACCGGAAATCAAATATCTGGTTGGCTACCCTGCACTGGGGAAGGGGTAAGGGGAGACAGAAAAGTAAGGAAGAGAGGAATGAGAGAGGGAGGGAAGCAGAAACACACAAACACAGGAGTGTCACAAGTGTGGCGAGGCATAATGACGCAATAAAATCGCGTAGGTATCAAAAGAATGTGAAAATACCAGCAATTAAAATAAAATCCAATTTCGCGCCGTGTAGTGCAAATGCGTGACGTCGCTACCGCTTCGGGTTGTAACGTCATATTTTGTTGCTGTTTTATTTTCTTTTTTTTTGCTTTCTGTTAGTTGTCCCCGCGATAGGTAGATGGCGACAGTTGCAATGAGCCACCTAGTATTTGACGCATGGGCTTCTGTGGAAGTTTCTCTACGAGATTACATGTACCTTGCGTGTTCCCCCCAAACGGTCATTGACACAGCGCCTAGTTTTCGGCAAAGTAGAACATCCCACATGACACGGGAATACAATACTCATAGTGAAACAGGCGCGAAATGTACGAAGACTTAGAGAGGACACAGGACGGAGCGCTTACTAGCAAATGAAAAGTTTTATTATCTTCAGCGGTAAAAGGCGAAAAGTTATCTTCAGCGGTAAAAGGCGAAAAAGGTTTGTTGCTGCAGGCGTTTTGCACGGTAAAAACACACAAGCCGGACCTTCCGTTCCGCACCATTATCTCAGAAAGGGGTTCGTGGCTTCACCTCGTGTCTGGTTTTTTTGCAAAAGCATTTGGAGTCACTTCGCCTTTTTGACCCGTTTTTGGATTTCAAACTCCATGGAAGTCGTAGACTACCTAAAGAGAGATGATGTAAGGGTTTGTGATGTCTTCAGTATTTATGTTGTTGATCTATACTATTCCGTTCCGCATTGTCCCTTGCTACAAAGTGTAAAAGAGTGCATAACTAACAAAAATGATGAAGTGGCTTTTCTTAACGCCAGTGGGGTGTCTGTAGAAGGTTTTATGGAGATATTGGCAATGTATCTAAGTTCCACGCAAGTGGGGTGAAATGACAAAGTGTATGTCCAGAAAGATGGAATATGCATTGGTTCTATTGTCGCCCCGATCCTGTGCATTATTATTTTTTTTAGCAAGCTCGACACAGCTGTAGAGAAAGATCTAGATGGCATGGGTCTGAAGATGTCCAGATTCGTGGATGACTACCTTGATCTGGTAAAAGAAAACCCGGGTACGAGCACGCTAGTGAATGTTCTGAAAACTTTTAAGAAAAACGGTAGCGGCCTCCAGTATACTTTTGAAGGGCCAAAAGAATGCAGTATTCAGTTTCTGGATCTAGTAATTAAGTTTTGTCCCTTTCACACGTGTTGGATGTATCACCCCAGATCGGCAAAACCTTTGCTAAGCTATCATTCAGCTCATTCAAAGATAGTGAAGAACGGGATCGCAACTTCGTGCATCAAAGCCGCCCTCACAAAATCGTGCGTACATTCCATGACAGAGAGCGTTTCCGCGCAGATTCAGCGCTTAAGGGGAGCCGGTTATCCTGACGAGTGTCTCCTTTTGGCATGTTAGAAGAATCGCTGAGAATTAAAAAAAAGGCAGTAAGCAGCACAATTAATATGTGGGGTTTAACGTCCCAAAACCACGATATGATTATGAGAGACGCCGTAGTGGAGGGCTCCGGAAATTTTGACCATCTGGTGTTCTTTTACGTGCACTGGACATCGCACAGTACACGGGCCTCTACCATTTAGTAAGCAGCACATGAGACGGGGACAAACAAGTTGAGGGCAGGGCAGAGCGCATAGTGGCTGTCCCTTACCTTCATAACGTTTCACATCGGTTGAAAAAACTTGCGTCAAGGTATGGGGTGCGGGTTTTATTTTCAGCCAAAAATGAATTGTCAAAGATTTGCCCGGCAGTGCAAAGGTTGGCCACTAAGAAAAGCACAGAGGAAACAGATGGATGTGACATAAAACATGGCAAAAGGTATGTTGACTGCAAGAAAGATGTCGTGTATGGAATTCCTTTCATATGTGGAAAGGAATATATCGGCCAAACAGGTCGATGCCTGAACGTGCGCCTTCGCGAACATGAGAGTTCGCTAAAGCGGGCCCCGTACTCGCACTAAGCAATGCACTGCAAGGAGTGCGTTTGACAGCCAAAACTGTGTGCCACGGAAATAATCGACACGCACAAAGAACGAACAACTAGAGAAATAATTGAAGCTATTCGAATTAAGAAAGGAGGTGAAAAGTGCGTCAGCCAGGCGTCTGTTCTGCTAACAGATTCCGAATTTGCTTTTTTGGACGTGACATGACTCAGCGCATTTCTTTTCTTGTTATTTTGGGGGTTTTAACACGTGCCTGCCTGATGTATGCAATCGGTTATCATAGCGGTCTTTCGTTGATTTACACTATTCGTGATAATAAGGGTAGTTTGTGGTGACGTGCATTCATGTGATGCCTGTATAAGAACGGTCTTTCCGTAATAAAACTTTTCAGTTACTAGTAAGCGCTCCGTCCTGTGTCCTCTCTAAGTCTTCGTACATTTCGCGCTTGTTTCACCATGAACCTTTACCAACATCCCCAAGTGGCAGTCATCCTTAATACAATACTACCATCCAGTGGAACACTTAACGAACAGCGCTTCATGGTTCTTCTGGCATCTACGTTTACTGGTGTTGCAAATACGTGGGCGCAGCTCTCTCAGCTTATTGGAGGCAGAAAAACACACTGGGACCCCGTGCTTACTTGCCGCTTTCTTCGTTAAAAGAACTGTGGGGAAGATTATGAATCTATAGTACAACCTCAGGCCTAAGGGCCTTCCGGCGATCCTCAGCCGTTGTACGTCCCGCTCAACGTTTCCATTTCTGAAAGAGGGCTTCAGATAGAGAGTCAAGACCGAGCTTGGGGAATCCTGCAGCCGAAAGACGGCATACCTGATTTACGAAGCTGGGCATCATTTAATGCCGGCATGATTTTTTGAGAGCAGATTCCAGGCGCATCAACGCTATAGCTCTCTTAATTGTCATAGAATGAGCCGAATCAAAGGGCAGCAATCCCTTCTTATCCCTCGGGTAGTAGCCCCAGCAAGGGTGTCCTTCGCAGAACGTTATTTTGAGGTCTGAAAACTGCAAAACCGAACGTTCGGGAAGTTCATGGGTAAAACGCAGGCCACGTCCATGTCAGCTAAAAGCAGATAAAACTTGGGCAAATGTGGAATGGTAGGCGAGGGCGCGCTGTTTTTTTAAAGCACTAAAAATGCTCAACGTACCTAAAATTCTTAAAAACCGGCCCCTCATTAAAAAGCTGTTCTAGAGTTTCATTATAATAATTAACAGCGCGAAAAAAACGAGAGACAAAAGGAGGAGAACGACACAGGACAAGCGCTGACTTCCAACTGAAACATTTATTGCGCATAACTTATGCTTAAATAACAAAAATACGCACCACGTGTACATGAGGGGCATGGGTTATGCATGGGTTATGCGCAATAAATGTTTGAGTTGGAAGTCACCGCTTGTCCTGTGTAGTTCTCCTCCTTTTGTCTCTCGTTTTTTCGCGCTGTTAATTATTATAATGCATCAATACCAACTAGCCCACCTTACCACCCTCTTCTGTTCTAGAGTCTTTTGAACTTTAGCAAAGAAAATGTCACACAAAATTGGTGCTACGCAAGACCCCATACATACGCCATCAGGTTGCAAAAATGGCCGTTCGTCAAACACTATAAAAAGCAGTGTTAAAATAAAACTGGAATAAAGTAACAAAAAAAAACATTATTAACTGACAATGCGGCGAATTCTGGAGGGACACGTCATCGTTATCTTGTATGGATTCTTTGACAGAAACTAACAGTTGCCTCTGCGGAACAGAATAAAACAAATCCTGCACGTCTACTAAAAACCATAAGAAACTACGTGATTGCTCTCAAGACACTATGCGACTACAGCCGATTTTTTTTTACAAGAAACGGGTCGTTGACCACGAGAATTTCGAGCTTTTTTTATCAAGAACTGGCTGACATTCCTCTGCCACGATCCGTCCACACTAACTATGCTCATAAATGGAAATTCAGGCTTATGGGTCTTCGGAGTAAAAAAACGCCTTTAGGCTATGATTTCTCCTCTTAGTTATGCCCATCGCTAGCGTACTGAGATTCAACCGCTTACAAAACTCGACTAAATTGGTTTTAACTGGCACTATTTGTGGTGTCCGGCCAAGCACCGCATTTGATGAAGTTGATAATGCGCAGGCGCACGAAACGAATAAAAAAGCATGCGCTGCATCTTGCCCGGCGCTTATCGGGACCGGGCCACGCAACGATGAACATGTGGCAATAAACGTCTCTCGCCCCTCGGAGACCAGCAGGAACTTCGCTACCTTGGTCACAGGATCACCGCACAAGGCATCTCTGCAACGACGGAGAAGCTTGACGCACTCCTCAAGGCGCCAGCCCCTAAAGACAGGCAGCAGCTGCAGTCGTTCCTGGGAGTCAATTTCTACGGCAAGTTCCTTCCTAACCTAGCAACGGTAGCGCAACCATTTTTCATGTTGCTACGTAAAAACGCCCCGTAGTGCTGGGATAAGCGCTGCCAGGAAGCGTTCACCAAGATTAAGAGCTTGCTAGCTTCTCCGCCCATTTTGGCGCACTACGACTCGTGCAAACCGCTACAGCTATCATGCGATGCATCACAATATGGTTTAGGCGCGGTTCTTTCTCATGTTTTGGATGATGGCAGCACGAAGCCAATCGCTTTCGCATCGCGGACGTTGACCGATGCCGAAAAAAAATACAGCCAGCTTGAGAAAGAGGCCCTTGCAATAATATTTGGTGTTAAGAAGTTCCATTTCTACATTTATGGTCGTTCATTCACATTAGTTACCGACCATAAACCACTTCAGACAATCTTGCGCCCGACAACCGGCATTCCGACCATCGCGGCGGCACGTTTGCAGCGCTGGGCTGTCACACTATCAGCTTATCGGTATTCTCTCATCTTCAGACGGTCAAGCGAGAACGTTGAAGCCGATTTCCGCTCGCGCCTCCCGCTATCAGTTGTGGAAGATGAAACACAAGATCGAGTGGAAACCTTCCATTCATTGCGGTTGCAATCGATGCCAGTTTCGAGCCAAGACATTGCGCGAACAACAGCTCGGGACCCCTTGCTTTGTAAAGTGACCGATTTTGTTGTTGCGGGGTGGCCATCGTTTGTGACTGAAAAAGATTTGAAGCCTTTTTTTGACAGACGGAACGAGCTCACAGTTCACCAAGGCTGCATCATGTTCGGGATGCGAGTGATCGTGCCGGCGAAGTTGCGCAGCTTGCTGCTGGACGAACTCCACGAAGGGCACCCAGGCATCGTGCGCAGCAAGCAACTGGCGCGGAGCTACGAGTGGTGGCCGTCCATCGAGGCGGACCTCGAGCATCGTGTCAAGGCTTGCGTAAGTTGTCAAGAACAACGTGGCGAACCATGCAAAGCGCCCCTTCATCCTTGGTCTTGGCCAACAGCACCGTGACAGCGTGTACAGTCGCAATCTTTTTGAGAGTGAACACAGGAGCGCGTGGCTTCTGTACTACTAGCGCCGTCAGACGACACATCACAGTATCTGCGCGCATGCGCGAGGAGGTTAGCTTCCCTTCGCGCGCATCACGTCATCGAAACGCTCGCGTGTCGTCTGCTAGCTTATTCCCGGTCTCGACGGTGATCGTTTCATGGCGGCAACTAAAATTTGGATGATTTCAGTTCAAACGGTGTGCTTGTTAAGCTTGGTGTGTCCTTAGTATTCGTGTTTTCTTCTTCCCGTGCTCTTGCAGTCGTACAACGAACAGGCAAAACAAAAATCCATCTGAACTGTTATTTAGTGCACGTTTCGCAAAAGATTGATACGCTTAAGGAAGTAGTATCAGTAAACTGGAATAATTTTGCTTGATCTTATATTAGTATTTTGTCATGTGCCCCTTTGAAAAAGCCATGCTGCCATTCTGGAGTTTAGTGACGAGTAAAGCGCTGGCTCAAAGTTCTAATGCACTCGAAGATTCTTCCACCACGGCTGCTCTTATGTATATTCCAATATATTTTCACGAATGTTCACCCCGGCCAGCAGAGCACTGTGACCTTACCATTTCCTATGTGCTCGTTCACAACTCTTGCAATGTGTTCCGGCGCTAGGTCATACGGGAACTCATAACGTGCGTCAGGGAAAGCGCCTAGCTAGAGATCAACAATAATGTTGTGGACGCCAGCCAAATATAACATACATTCATGTTTATTCGTGCATCGTGTAGAACGTGATTGCAAGTTCATTCTTCTTGCCATTTTGAAACACACTGCTTCCTTACTGCAGAACGCGTGAAGCAGACGACACGCGCTTGCTTGCCTGACGCAATGCGCGCGACGGCAGAATTCTCGCACGCCGGACTCACTGCGCATGAGCAATACTTCTCGGTGCCGCCGCTTAACTGCGCTGGGAGCTCGGAAAGCCACGCGATGCCGTGTTCACTCTCAAAAAGATTGCGACTGTACATATAGATTTTGCTGGCCCCTTTTTGCAGGCAATGTTTCTTGTGGTCGTGGACGCTCACTCCAAGTGGCCGGAAGTGTTTGTTATGCGTTCGACTACGGCGGACGCTACAGTTGACAGATTGAGAGAACTGTTTGCGCGGTTTGGTTTCCATGAAACCATTGTCACTGATAACGGCCCGCAGTTCATCTCGGAAGAGTTCAAGCTTTTTGTGAAAGAAATGGGCTGTCGTCACGTACTTACAGCACCGTATCATCCCAGCTCAAATGGGCTTGCAGAGCGTTTTGTTCAGACACTTAAAAACGCTCTTTGTAAACCTACTGGAAAGGACACGTTACAGCTAAGACTACAAAAGTTTTTGCTTGCTTATCGCAACGCTCCCCATGCGACAACTAATGAGTCACCAGCAAACTTGTTCTTACACCGTCGGCTGCGAAGTCGACTCGATGTTGTCAAGCCAGAGGTGGGAGGAAGGGTTGCGTATAATCAGTTCAAGCAAACCATGGCTCGCCCACGTCGTGATCATGACATAGCAGTCGGTGACCGAGTGATGGCTCGCAATTATCGTGGCAGACCCAAATGGGTCCCTGGCGTCGTGGTGGGGCAGTCAGGCCCTTGTCTTTCACCGTTCGTGTTACCACTCCCAGGGGCAGTTCCACCTGGCGTCGTCACAAGGACCAGCTGCTCGGGCGGACCTCAGATCCAGACCGTGAGGCATCGGACCAGGAGGGATCAGAGTTCCTGGTGGTTCAGCCGAGCGTCGACCCAGTGACATCCGCCGCTCCTACCACCTGTGGTCCTGACGTTTCGCAAGAGATCCAGACGGCGGGTGCAAGACGCTACCCGTTGAGAAACCGTCGACCACCTCAGAAATATCAAGCTGGAGTTTAGCTTGGTAGCGTAGCCAATATAAAAGGGGAGGGATGTAGTGTCCGGCCAAGCACCGCATTTGATCAAGTTGATAATGCGCAGGCGCACGAAACGAATAAAAAGCATGCGCTGCATCTTGCCCGGCGCTTATCGGGAGCGGGCCACGCAACGATGAACATGTGGCAATAAACGTCTCTCGCCCCTCGGAAACTTGTCTGCTCCTTTTCGCATGAACCGACGCTGACACAACACTATTTTATTCACGGGGACGACATTCTTGTTTACTGCTGCCGAAGCTTTTTCGTTGTAACTTCCCTTCGGCAAAACGGTGAACCCGGCCTATTTATCGGCTTGTAAAATCATCAGGCTATTGCTCTTAAAGAATTTCACCACGTCATCTAACAAACGCTTACGGTGCGAGTCCAAACATTTCGGAGGATTCTTCCGCAGACACTCGACACTTTCAAGAAGGCAACTGTCCCGATCTTCATCTGTAACCTTGTCGGCCAATATTCAGTTCAAGGCGATTAGTTCATTTACAGGAACAGCAGGTTGAAAGCCAAATTTAGGGCCTTTCTGCCGAAGACACATAAAGTTCTCGGGAAGGGAAAATCACCCGAAGACGTCAACACTGTTTCTTTCTTGTGGTATTTTCTATCTTCCTGTACACAGCAGCATATCACTCAGGATACACCTCCACCTACGCTCTGGGAGCTGTGCCATTAGGCGCTTCAAAGATCCGAGCTTATTCATCGCGAGCCATTATGGCTCGACTTTTAAACACACAAGACGCAACCAGTCCTTAAACATCGGGCTTGTCGCCAGAGTTCTGATCGAAGAATTTCGCACAGTCTTTCACGTGTCCCCACGATAGTTTTACAGGGCCGAATAGGACACTTTGACCTTATTAAACCACGTGACAAGTACATGAAAATACGCTGTATGCATGGTTTGGTGCAAAGGGAAAAAAAGTGTATTTCACAGATTGACTGGCCCCTTCACCCAGGAAAAAAATGAAAATCACGAAAATTACAGAAATTACAAAAAAAATTTAAAAATTACAAAAATTGCGGGAGGCGGATGGCGACAATACAAAAAGAACACGCATGTGCCCCATGACAGCAAATAATAAAATAACTCTGAAATACATACAAAAATATTCATAAGAAAGCAATATATGAACGAATGAAACTAAGTAACCATTACAGAAATCACCCAACGTTCATGAGCAACACGATCAGCACATCTAATTTAACATGTCAGTTTTAGACAATATACACAGATTATCAATTGTCAATTTCCATTCGTCCATCGCACTAGGAAGTCCATGTCAGACATTAAGGACGAGTGATTTTCGGATTCAAAAGCCAAGACGTCTTGCCCCTTTTGTGGGTGTGTGATCGCTCTGTTACCCCCTCGCTTCACAACGAACCAACTCGCCCAACAAGAACTTTTGATGGGGTTGTTACGAATGCCGTGTTATCGTTCAGCTATAAAGGGACATCGCCAGCTCAGGCGACTGCCCCCGTACAATATGTGGGTCTCACGCGCTACAAAAACGCCAAGGGATGCTGTGTACCAGCAAAATAAGCATGAGTTTCAAAAAAACAAAAAAGGCAATGACACATGACTAAGACACGCGACTACGGAAAAAATTACACCATCTCCCGCTAAAGGGAACCATGTGTAGATGTGAAGCAGCGGGCGCTAACGCTTACACTGGCGGCGGCGTTGACGCTGGCGCTCATCGCAGCATTGCGCAGGAGAGAAAACTGTGGAGTCGCAAAGCAGGCAGTGATGGAGCAGTGTTTCCTACTGGAACATGCCAATCGCTGCTAATGGGCAATGAGAGACAGAAGACTCCGACTGGACACAGAGAGCCGCTCTCCGCTTTTAGTTAACGCGCACGCTGCGAATTTTTATTTTTCAACGACGCACAGGAGAAATCTCCCACCGGCACCACCTTGGAGGTCAAGATCCATTGCCATATATACGGGGTGGCCAGTGAACGGTTGTGCAGCGCGAGCAGTCGGTTTTATCAACCAAGAAACTTGCTAGCAGACGCTGCCTGCGTCGGCGTCGCGAGGCGAGAGAGGCGGGAGCGTAGGAGAGGAGAGAGAGGGGGTGACACGCATGCGCAGTGGGAGTGTGAACGCCGTGGGCAGGGATGCGTAGAGGAGAGAGAGGGGGGGGGACGCGCACGCGCAGCGGCAGTGTAGACGCCCCGGGCAGGGATGCCTAGAGGAGAGAGGGGGGGAGTGTAAGAGGGGAGAGAGGAGGGGAGGCGCATGCGCAGTGAGGGTGTGGTTGCCGCGGGGAGGGATGCCTAGAGGAGAGAGAGGGGGAGAGGAGGTTTTTTTTATTTTTTGAAAGTGTTTGCGCATGCGCAGTAAGGGTGGGCACGCGGCACACCACCACCACCGGATTAAGCTTCGCCATAAGATGCTTCACATCTAAAACTTCGCGGTACTGAAATGTACACGCTGTGGGTCATCATTGGCAATGGGACTTGCCCAGGGTTCTTCTCTACATTTTTAGATGTGAAGCATCTTATGGCGAAGCTTAATCCGGTGGTGGGGGTGGTGGTGGTGGTGTGCCGCGTGCCCACCCTTACTGCGCATGCGCAAACAGTTAAAAAAAAATAAAAATAAAAAACCTAATAATAAATAACGTTGGGAGGGAGAGTTTTATAGTCAGTTACAATGCAAGCGTTCTTTTTCTTATTCCTTCAGTTGTATGCAAGAGCTTAGTGTGAATTACTGCCATCAAAGTATTTCGAAAAATGGAAAAATAACGCATCAATTCGCTCAAGGGCACACAGAGACTGGTTTATATAATCTGTGCTGGCCCCTTTAATCTTTTGCTAATAAAATGAGGTCGCTTCTCAGACCTCGTAGGATGCTTAAAATAATAATAGAAACACAAAGGCGAATACAAAAGATTTTGACAATATTAGAAGTATTCGTTAGTTCCATCTAACCTAAGAGACCACTGCGGCATGATTGACATAGGGCGTATCAGCTTCCTTTCAAGCGAAGCTGCTGCGTGTATCTACTTTGGGCGTTGCGTTTCATTGCCACCCGGAAACACCGTTTCCGGCACCGGCATGGCGTCCTTCGTTATGTCTCTTGCACTCATGGACGAAAAAAAAATAGCAGTGACTTAGCTCCGCTATGCCAGTATATACCTTAGAAGAACGGAGCGTTGGGCGAGTCGGTATTGCACTGTGAATGGCATTTTGCGCAAAAACGACACACGAACACGAAGGAAAGATACCACGAGACAAGCGTAGACTATCAACTGAAAGTTTATTGTTAGAAAAACACACATATAAAGAAAAGCACAGACACCTGGTTATGATTACAGGTTGGCGGTTAGATAATCTATCTCGAGTTTATGCAAGTTCACCGAAGGCCTTGCCAAGCACATGTCACCGGACTTATCAATGTAAAAAGCCTCAACAATCTCTCGCGCGGTCCTATCCTTGAGCCTCGACAACACTTTTGTTTCATTCAGTAATGGATGACATTTACATTCCTTGCAATGTAGGCAGAGATTACACGAAGGCTGCCCTTTCAACGAGTTCCTATGGTCCATTAGTCGGTTATTCACACAGCGCCCGGTTTGACCGATGTACCACTTTCCGCACGATAGGGGAATACGATATACTACCCCCCTTTCCACACTTAACCAACCCGGTGCTTAACATCACACTCATTCCATTTTTTCTTGCCACCCTCAACTTTTCTTTCAAATGCTGCGCACATGCGACCTAACTTATTCTTGGCGGAGACTACTACGTCAATGCCAAAACGACTCCCCACCTTTTTCATGCGGTGAGAAAAAGCATGCACATAAGGAATGCTTACGACCGGCCTATCCTTAACATGAGCCTCCCTCATAGCACCACCACTTCCTTCCCGTTTCAACTTCCTCAATACTCGTTCACAGAGGAAAGCCAAAGTTTGCACGGATAGTTGGACCTTTCCAGTCGATTAATTTGATTAGAAAAAGCCTATTTCATTTGGTGTGGGCAAGACTTACGCAAGGCGGACACCAGTCAAGACGTGGCTATCCCATCCTTGACCAACTTAGAGTGGTCGGACCTGAAATCCAGGACTGGCTTCACGGACCTCGGAGAATACATCCAGCAGGTATGCTCACGCTCTGTCGTGATCCTCAAGTCGAGGAACTGGATGCATCCCTCCCTAGGAACTTCTGAAGTGAAGCTCAACCCGCACCCCTCCTCCTTAAAACCTTAAGCACCTTGTCCCTAGTACTGGCGCTTCCACTCCCCTCAACGAAGAGAAGATAATCATCCACATACCGCATTACCTTCAACACGATGCCATCTAGATCTACTGCAAGGTCGCGGTCTATCCTGCTCAGAAAAATTTCGCTAAGTATGGGCGCAACCCGGGAACCTATGCCCACGCCGGATCTCTGCTTATAAACATCAGCCTTCCGAGCAACCAAAGTCGAGTCCAAATACATAGTTAATATTTCTAGAAAAGCGCCCACAGATATACCGCACTAATTTTGGAAGATTTGATCATCATTATCATCCTGTATACATTCGCGCACAAACTTCAGTAGACTATCATGTTCCAGAGAATAAAATAAGTCCTCGACGTCTACGCTAAACACAGACATGTGGGAGAAGGTTCCGGCCGTCAGAAACTGGATCACCTCATCAGAGTTCTTGACACGGAAGGGGTCTTTGATGCTCAGGGACGAAAGATGTTTCTGCAAGTAACCGGATACCAAGTACTACCAGCTGCCGCGTTCCGAAACAATCACCCGAAAGGGGTCACCTTCCTTATGTGTTTTTACTGTGAAGAACAGCCTCAATACTTGTCCTTTCTCATTCTTGACACCAGCGCATAACCCTTCAAGCTTCTTCTCGCACAATAGATTTACAGCCCTTTTCTTCAAACCAGCAGGCTTGTCCGTGACTCGCCTAAGATTCTTGTTTACGGCTTGCATCCCCTTTTCCGAAAAGGTGCCCTCTTGCATCACGATGAAAGACCCGAGGGCTTTTTCGTGCATAGCGTCGTAGTTCGTGCATAGCGTCGCATTTTCAGCGCAGCCTAAGAAACACTAGGGTCTTTAGAATTACGTATCTATGTATTTTCTTATAAAGGAACATACTACCTAATACTTACGTATTGATGTCGCGCCTCAGATATGCGTAATATTTGCTTTTTTATCGACAATGTTCTCAAGTATGAACGCAAACACCAGTTCAAGATGGCTGGGCGTTCAGCAAGTGGTTAAAGGGACTGTCTACCACTCGAAAAAAATTTTTCTGATTGTGGCGAAAATGAGAAGATCGGTTCATCACATCGGCGACAACGAGCATGCTTTTGTTTCATAAAAAAAGAAATGTAATTTTAATTTAGTGTTGACAGTCGACAAAGAATGACCGCTAGCGTCACCCAACAGCGATGTGGCTCAATCTATTGGCAGGACAAGAAAACCTCGATGGTGGACTCATTTTGCTTAAAAACAAACATGTATAACTTGAAATCGTATTTCATGCACTTCAGGCAGCTTTACGTTGCGCCAGAGAGTAATTTTTGCTTCTTTTCTCACGCGTTCAAAAAGGCGCCCGGTGGCGCTGCCGGTGGCGTGTTCGTCTGCCTGCATGCATACGGCGGAGAAACGCGAGTACTGCGTCCGGCGCCGCTCATAAGAACAACAACAAAAAGACGTCTTCGTCGAATAGCAGCGCGACTGACTTCAGGGAATTTTCGAACCATGCCCGTGAGTCCAACGTAATCTAGTAACGTTGCATGAGCCCTGATGCGTAAGGTGCATACACCGAGCTTCTACATTGAAGATGATTTTGTCATCATGTTCCGCTTCACCAAGGCGTCTATGCTGGCTCTCATATCGCATATGCAACGCAGGACACCTAAACATAACTGAAAGGCGGCAGGGACCCTCTATTCTTTTGTGAAGCACGTCTCATCTTCGTTTTAGGAGCACGTTTGGCATGAGTGGAACCACTATAGTACGTTTCACAACGCCGGCGTACCAGTGTTGCTGGAACAGACCAACTTTTCCGCTCGACTGCGGTGGTTTTTAAGGCGAAAGCCTTTAAATGTCTCATGCTCACGTCCACCCGGAGTCCGTCCGTCCGGTGTCTGTCCGTCCGTCTGTCCGTCCGTCCGTCCGGTGTCCGTCCGTCCGTCCAGTCTCCGTCCGTCCGTCCAGTGTCCGTCCGTCCGTTTGTCCGTCCGTCCGTCCGGTGTCCGTCCGTCCGGTGTCCGTCCGTCTGTCCGTCCGTCCATCCGTCCCTCCGGTGTCCGTCCGTCCGTCTGTCCGTCCGTCCGTCCGGTGTCCGTCCGTCCGTCTGTCCGTCCGTCTGTCCGTCCGTCTGGTCCGTCCGTCCGGTGTCCGTCCGTCCGTCCGTCCGTCCCTCCGGTGTCCGTCCGTCCGTCTGTCCGCCCGTCCGTCCGGTGTCCGTCTGTCCGTCCGTCCGTCCGTGTCCGTCCTGTCCGTCCGTCCGTCCGGTGTCCGTCCGTCCGTCCATCCGTCCCTCCGGTGTCCGTCCGTCCGTCCGTCTGTCCGTCCATCCGTCCGTCCGGTGTCCGTCCGTCCGTCCGTCCGTCCGGTGTCCGTCCGTCCGTCCGTCCGTCCGTCCGTTCGTCCCTCCGTCCGTCCGTCCGTCCGTCCGTCCGTCCGTCTGTCTGTCTGTCCGTCCGTCCATCCATGTCCGTCCGTCCCGTCCATCGGGGCTCTGGCACGGAGCCAGGTGGCCGCCGGGATGCGCAAACGGACGCCGGTCACGTCGGACTCTACAGCGCTCGCTCTTTGCTTGCGTAGCTTCGCTGTGCCCAGCGTTTGCAATCATTCTGACCGACGCCGTCTCAATGGACACAGGCGTTCACGGAATACACCTTCGAATTTACAAAGGGCCCGTCAATTTAAGCGCTGGAACGCTATGGCGTTTGCACGATGCACAAAGCGCGAGAAAATACTAATGCATGCGAACGGAGGAAGATTAGTCTCACGTCTCGCTGCGACTGGCGGTAAAAAATTAAAAAAGAAAACACGCACACATTCGCTTTGTGTGTTATCCCACTGAGGGTGTAAAAGAAAAAAAAAACACATGGCATAGTCAGTGGAACGGCCACACGCTTTCGCCGAACACACTTTAGAATGTACAAAGTGTCCTTCATTTTTCTGGCTGACTAAATAAAGCTGGAGAAACCGTGGTAATAATACTTCATATGATAATTTGCGTGCTGTAAGCGACCACTACGGTATTAGTTTTATTATTAAACAAAACTTCATGAAGCCTGCAAGAACTGCACGCGGTTTGAGTTTTCGACTTTCCCTGGCACTGCAATCGTCATCGCCTCCACCAAACAGTGTTGTGGGCATTCATCACACCATTGGAAGGAGACCCAACGCAGATCGAAAAATTCTCTTCGCTTAAAATTTTCTACACACTTTCCAGAGAAACCGCTGCAAGGTTGGACACTTCAGACGGTACGCTTTTTATTGCGATACAAAACAGAACAGCGGGTGACAGACAGACAGACAGACAGACAGACAGACAGACAGACAGACAGACAGACAGACAGACAGACAGACAGACAGACAGACCAAACTTTCTGCGTTGAAGTATCTCAAGAAAAACTATCGTCCTTAAAAACTAAAAGAGGGTGGCTTCTTCGCCAATCGCCTCGCTTCACGGCGGCAGCGGGCTCGCTTAAAGACAATTTAGCCGCGAACTAAAACACCCACAAAATGGAGGCACACGAGGGCAGGATGAGCGGCTTCGTGTTCCTCTCTTTTGTGTGTGTTTCAGTTGACAGCTAAATTATATCTTTAAGTAAGCACCAACTAGGCCAGCAAACAGTCTTGTTAAAGCAGGCTCGCTGTTTGCACCGCAAGAGGCAGGGGGGCGCGCCGAGTCCACGGCTTGGGTGCCTTGCGGCTCGTCCCTTTTATCTTGCCTAGAAAGCGATCGCTGCTTTGAAGCCTCACATACTTGTTTTTTTTTTTTGAGACGGGCGCCGCTTCCGTGCTGAAGTTACACAATTTCTGTATTTTTGGAGGACGACTTGCAAGACGATTTTGAATCGGTGGATAGCGTGAGGCATCCGCCAGAAATCCGCCATGTATGAAAATGGCCCGTCAAAAAATCCGCTAGCCGCTAGACAAATTTTTTTCCCGTCAGAATAAAACAAAGTCCGCCAGATTTAGCGGAAAATCAGCTGAATTGGCATCACTGGCTCCCAGCTCGAATTAAACATTGCAGATACCGACGCGTTCGATTTATCGGGAGTTTTGCCCCATAGAATTACATAGCATTGTGCCGGGATCAAGGGGTGACCTCGAACTCACCGAGTTCCAATTAACGAGCTTTTACTCTACTTCGAGTGCTACCCACTGAAGTATAAGGAGCGAACTGTATGCAATGATGGCCGTAATGTACAGAACAGTCGCTGATCACGACAATGACCTTTCTAAATCGTTTGCTACTCGCTTCGAGCGCTTTCAACGCAGCCAGTTTCATCCCGGGGACACTACCCAATGTCTCAGCGTTGGCCGCTGGATTCAGGAGGAAGTTTAAAGAGTGGACAGAAGACGAGCTATCAGAAATCGCTGGGCAATCATACTTATGCACAAGGCAAAAAACTTTTACTTTTTCCTAGAGCTTGGCATGTAGATCGAGCGATCAAAACAAGTTGAATAGTCACTGGTCTTCAACGTATCTAAGGCACGTTTTGAAGGGTGAAGTAGACGCAAACGTTGGAATCGCCACTTCCGCCAAGAATGTGCGACCGTTTTCCTCTTTTGATAGGGCGCTTTTAGCTGACCGTATTTCGCCTCCCGCTCCGCTCAACCAGCCGGTGGTGGGGCCACTGCGCATGCGCCAGATGGTCAGCGCTGAGCGTGTGACCAGACCGTCGACGCCGGTGGCCTGTAGCGAGCGAGAGGTCACGTGACACGAGGAGAAACAACCAAAATGGCAGCCTCTTGTGCTGCGAGTCCGCGTTGCTAGGAAAACCTAGCGGTTCGGCCAACACGCAAGCCCCGACGCCACTTCAGGATACACGACGGTTTGTGCCTTCTTAGAGAAGTCGTCGCAGCCAATCCTTTTGAAAATCCGCGCATGTGGGATGGCGTTTTACGAAACGTCATTGCAGCGATCCATCGGGAGCTGACACTTCGGGCAATAAAGGAGCGTCTCGAGCTGCTGCTTTAGTACTTCCGACAACAGGACTCCGCAAACCTTCGCAAGTGATTTCATGTGCAATAGCCACAATTTCGTTTTAGATGTGAAGCATCTTATGGCGAAGCTTAATCCGGTGGTGGTGGTGGTGGTGTGCCGCGTGCCCACCCTTACTGCGCATGCGCAAACCCTTTAAGAAAAATAAAAATAAAAACCTCCTCTCCTCCTCTCTCTCCTCTAGGCATCCCTCCCCGCGGCAACCACACCCTCACTGCGCATGCGCCTCCTCTCCTCTCTCCCCTCTTACACTCGTCGAGCACTCGCAAGCATAACGCCAAAATAAATAAATTCATGCTGTTTTAAAACATAATTTCCTTTCTTGCTGTAAGATAAGTACAACTTTTTATTTTCCTTTTCAACATACTCATGACTTTCATGCACTGATGGCGTAACGCTTGACTTGACCGAAAGACGCTTGGCTAAAACCAACAACGCGCGTTGCGCTCCGGTAACGTTGAGCGTTTCAGCGGAACGGGAATCGGACCTGCATAATCGGTCAGCTAAAAGCGCCTAATGTCTTTAATGTCTCATGTTCACGTCCGTCCGTCCATCCTTCCGTCCGTCCGTCCATGTCTGTCCGTCCGTCAGACATCACATCATGAAGCGGTACACGCTCGCTTCGCCTTCAACATATACTTCGCTCCCACAATACGTGCGCCAATTTGACAGGCTGGGAATGCACTATCACGCGCCAATCTGTTGAATGACTAAAAATCAGGTAACATCACGTAACAATTAGTTACGCGACTAAACTAACGTAAATCACGTAAAAACTAGAGACTGAAGTTAAATAGTCATGGGACTAAAATCACGTAACATCACGTAACGACTAGTGAACGTGGCTAAAATCACGTAACGTCCCGAAACTTTTATTCATGTTATTAAAAATCACGTGACGCCATGTGACATCTAGCCAGGTGACTAAAATCAAGGTAAGATTACGTAACAGTTAGTCACGTGACCAAAATCATTCAACATCGCGTAACAGCCACTCACGTGGCATCTTCCACGTAAAAACTAGTCACGTAACTGAAATCACCTAACAGCTGGTCACGAGACATGCTCCCGTGAAAACCATGTAAGAGCTAGTCACGTGACACGCTCTCGCGAAAAACCGCGTAACAGCTAGTCACGTGACTAAAGTCACGTATCATCACGTAACATCTCACGTGGCTCAAGACCACGTTACA
>JALIZH010016013.1:0-15973 GCA_030522465.1 Rhipicephalus appendiculatus
CAAAGGCACTGGTAGAACAATATCACACACAGCTCTATACAATTCTTTTCGTTTAACACAGAGAAGATACTCGAAAGAAAAACGAACCGATAAAAACCGCACACTATCTACGACTTCTTTCAGATAGCCATGCAACGCCCCCGGCATGCTATTATCAGAAGAGACAACAATCTCCGGTAGGGCGTTGCCTAACCTTAGTTGGCATACAGTGCGCAAAAGGGGATCGCTAACATCGCGAAAAAACAAAAATCTGTTCACCAGCTGTCGTACAAAAAGATGCGCCAAGCCTAGTCCCCCGCACTTCACCCTCCGGGACAAATTGGTTCGGCTGCACCTTTCCCAAGTTGAACTCCATATAAACACCGCGAACACTCTGTGCAACTTTTGTACGTTTATTCTGGAACAGTGCAACACCTGCATTACGTACCGTAACTTAGTGATGAAAAACATGTTACACACATTCGCCCTCCCAAAAATAGACAGGTTCGTGCTCTTCCATCTGTCTGCTTTTTCCTTGGTTTCTTTACACTGGTTCATCCAATACTCTTCACTGTTTTTGTAACTATCCAAGGGTACACCCAGATACCTGGTCGGCGTGTTCAGCCAGCGCACGTTGGCAAAATACTCTGGCATTGAAGGCCAGGTGCCGTGCCACAGCCCTATAGATTTGCCCCAGTTCACTTTGCTACCCGTGACGTCACAAAAACGCTTTACAATACTTATCGCTTCCTGTACACTTTCTATGTCTGTACAGCATACCGCAATGTCAAGCCAGCAGCTTGACTTCCGTCGCCGCCAAGCTGAATCCGCGTATTTTTTCATTCTCAGTGATTGCCAAGCACATAGCTTCTATGTAAATACCAAATAAAAGTGGACTGAGCGGGCAGCCTTGACGCACAGAACGCATCACGTGAATGGGGGCCCCCAAAGTCTTATTAACAATTAAACGTGTTGTGCAGTTCTGATACGCGAAGGCCACTCCCTCTCTGATAATGGAACCAACATTAATATGCTCTAAGATGGAAAACAAAATATTATGCGCGACACAATCGAATGCCTTCTCCAGGTCTACTTGGAGGATGGCTACCCCAGCCTAAAGCGGCGTCACAACACTCCAGCACGCACCTCATCTTGTGTATGTTCGAAAAAATTGTTCTCCCTTTTATCCCGCAGGTCTGGTGGTCTCCGACAATTTCTTTGATGACGCTTTGAAGCCTCGCTGCAAGGACTTTCATAAAAATCTTATAGTCAACATTTGTGAGCGATATTGGCCTATAAGATGTCACTAATTTAAGTTTTTCCCCTTCGTCTGTCTTGGGTATCAGTATAGTGTGCGCTTTACCAAATGAAGGTGGCATAGTTTTGCGTTTGTACACTTCATTGAATAAATCTGTCAACAAAGGGGAAAGCTCTCCTTTAAAAGTCTTGTACCAAACGGCGGTTAGACCGTCTGGTCCAGGCGACTTCCCCCAGGTTCAGATGATCGATGGCGCTTTCTACTTCGCCTACGGTTATATCCTTTTCTAATTGGTCCTTTGATTCGTCATTCAGCCGAGGCAAGCGTTCAAGAAACTCCTTTTTAAAACCATCTGCATTCGCTTTTTTAAATGCGAAAAGCGACTGATAATGGGCGAAAAAAGGCGCGACCAATAGTCTCATTGTCGCTCGCAAGTTTTCCGTTGCAGTAAACCATATCAATTTTGTTTCGTCGTCCTTGCGCTTTTTCTAACCCCAGCGCTCTTTTAGTGGGCGTCTCTCCCGCTGCTAGATCCTTAACTCGCGCGCGAACCAACGCGCCTTTGTAGCGCTCCTTGTCATGCTGTTCTAATTGTTCTTTTATGCTGCGCACATCGTCTTTACACGCCCCCCGGATTTTCGCTTTCAAGAATAATTAGCTGCAGCATCGTTGAATGTAGGCTTGTTTCTTTCATTCGTGCCTCGAATTTAAGAAAATTCGATCTGTCTAAAGCTTTCATTTTGACTTTCTGCTTTAGGCATTCCCATTTTCTGCTATTGTGTCAGTTTTCTCATCGAAACTTTCAAATAGGGTACTATGTACTGCGTCTACGAATTGCTCATCATTTAGTACCACAGCGTTCAGCTTCCACAGCTCCCAGTTGAAAGGCTTTCGCTTATTCTTCATACCTATTTTGCATGAAACCAAGCAGTGATCGGAAAAAGACACTGGTACCACCGAATAACCGCGACACATTGGTATGATATCTAGCGACATGTACATGCGGTCTAACCGCGCATGGCTAGTGCCTTGAAATCGAGTGTATATTACTTCGTGGTTCACTTCCAGGCATTCGTAGACATCATCAAGTTCGTTTTCCCCGATTAGCTTTGATAGCATGTTACTGCTTTTATCCCGCAACCCTGCACTGTTAACTCGGTCCCGAGCATTCAAAACACAATTGAAATCACCGAGCAACACAACTCTCTTATCGCAACTCATATATTGAAAAAAGATTCGAAAAAAAGTAAAGTACGCTCTTCCACTCCATTCGGGGCGTATATGCCAATAATTCGAAAATCAACTCCGCAAAAACCAAAATCACAATAAACAATTCTTCCTGACATGCAAGAAAATACACTTTTTACAACAAGACCACTTAGTTTCTTAACAAAAAGAACACACCCGGCAGATGTCCCTATGGCGTGGCTCACGACGGCATAATATCTACCCGTGAAACGACGCACCATGCCCCCGGTCTCCTCCTCTCCGTCCACCTTAGTTTCCTGGACGGCCAGGATGTCAATATCTTGGTCTGTGACCAAACGTGAGAGCTGACTCTGCCTACGCTTAGCCGCCAGCCCTCTAACGTTCAGCGTAGCTATAGTGAGCGATGGTAACAGTGCCATTGAGACCGCTACGATTAAAGGAGTAGGCCCGGAGCATGGTGCTTACCTTTCACGCCTAGCCTGCGGCTAGCCGCCTCCAGGACCATCCTGCTTGCCGTCGTTCTTTTGTTTCGCACTGTCCCCAGGCTCCCCTGCCTGTCGGAATCTTCGGCGTGGGTCTCAAAGTCAACCGCCTCCCTTGAGGAGTCTTTGCAGGCGGCTCCTCGCTGTTAGTTGCCGCCGTCTGGTCAGGTTCCGCCGTCTCGTCGCGCGCACGTTTCATGGTGGCACTGGTGACAACCATCTCGTCTCCACTTCCTGACGTGCATCCCTGGGGCTCTGCTGCCTCGTCCACCTCCCCTAGCACCGCTGCCTCTTCAAGCCGTGCAGGTTCAGCTGCTGGCGGGGCCCTGACAAGTGCTGTCATGTGCTGAGGAGCCACCACACCCTTTTGTGTGTCAGTCAGTGCCGACAACCCGGTTCGCGCAAGGACCACTGGGCTGCCGGCTCCCTTTAGCGGCATCCTCCGTCTCGGCCGCGTCCATGACGTGCTCAGCAACTGTCTCGTTCGGTCCTGGCCCAGTTGCAGAGGCGTACGTCCTCACGCAGTCTGTTTCAGCGTGTCCAAAGCGTCTACAGCGGGAGCACCGGGGGACCTTGCATTCGCGGCGGACGTGCCCTGTGCCCTGGCAGCGTAAGCACTGCATCGGCCGACCAGGCACAACCACCAAGGCCAGCTCTCCATCTACGCGGATCTGATGTGGAAGGTCCTCAACCTTGAAGCCGCTCTTCAATTTCAGAAGCACTGTCCTTGCTGTTGAGCACTTGTCTGCCATGCCCGGGACGCGCCACCGCTAACGGCTCACATCCACCACCTTGCCAAATGCTGCTAGTGAAGCCCGCACGTCTTCGTCACTCACCCCGTGCAGCAGCCAGTGCAGCCGGAGCTTCACCTGTTCGTCCTGCGGGTCGACGACCACGCAGCGCCGCCCCTTGACCTGGAGCTCCTTCAAGGCGAGTAGGCGTTTCGTGGGAGCCGCATCGTTGAATGTCACCGCCCACAAGTGGTTAACCTGGTACGCTCCGAGGCTGACAACATCTGGCAGCAGGCCCGTTGGCGTCAGTGCGTCTCTAAAATCTTCGACCTTATACGGCCTGGCACGTACATCACCGTGTAAAAACACGGTGTTGTTGACTATTCGTCCTTTCGGCAGTTGAGGCAAAATAAACTGATATTCTTTATCGTCGCCAGCGTTCCTGTTTCCGCGGCCCATACTGGCCGCTATCGCCGCTCCACTGGAGCACATGATTCTACGAACCGCTCAGCTCGGCTGCCGGAAGCAGAATGCTGAACCACCGACGCCGTGCGTTCGCAGCTGCATTCATGTCGTGGATTATTGCGCAATAACCCGTAGCTTTCCTAAAAAAAATATGCGTCGGACGGGAATCGAACCCGCGCCACCCGCGTGGCAGGCGAGTATTCTACCACTGAACCACCGACGCCGTGCGTTCGCAGCTGCATTCATGTCGTGGATTATTGCGCAATAACCCGTAGCTTTCCTAAAAAAAGTATGCGTCGGCCGGGAATCGAACCCGGGCCACCCGCGTGGCAGGCGAGTATTCTACCACTGAACCACCGACGCCGTGCGTTCGCAGCTGCATTCATGTCGTGGATTATTGCGCAATAACCCGTAGCTTTCCTAAAAAAAGTATGCGTCGGCCGGGAATCGAACCCGGGCCACCCGCGTGGCAGGCGAGTATTCTACCACTGAACCACCGACGCCGTGCGTTCGCAGCTGCATTCATGTCGTGGATTATTGCGCAATAACCCGTAGCTTTCCTAAAAAAAGTATGCGTCGGCCGGGAATCGAACCCGGGCCACCCGCGTGGCAGGCGAGTATTCTACCACTGAACCACCGACGCCGTGCGTTCGCAGCTGCATTCATGTCGTGGATTATTGCGCAATAACCCGTAGCTTTCCTAAAAAAGTATGCGTCGGCCGGGAATCGAACCCGGCCACCCGCGTGGCAGGCGAGTATTCTACCACTGAACCACCGACGCCGTGCGTTCGCAGCTGCATTCATGTCGTGGATTATTGCGCAATAACCCGTAGCTTTCCTAAAAAAAGTATGCGTCGGCCGGGAATCGAACACGGGCCACCCGCGTGGCAGGCGAGTATTCCACCACTGAACCACCGACGCCGTGCGTTCGCAGCTGCATTCATGTCGTGGATTATTGCGCAATAACCCGTAGCTTTCCTAAAAAAAGTATGCGTCGGCCGGGAATCGAACCCGGGCCACTCGCGTGGGAGGCGAGTATTCTACCTCTGAACCACTGACGCCGTGCGTTCGCAGCTGCATTCATGTCGTGGATTATCGCGCAATAACCCGTAGCTTTCCTAAAAAAAGTATGCGTCGGCCGGGAATCGAACCCGGCCACCCGCGTGGCAGGCGAGTATTCTACCTCTGAACCACCGACGCCGTGCGTTCGCAGCTGCATTCATGTCGTGGATTATTGCGCAATAACCCGTAGCTTTCCTAAAAAAGTATGCGTCGGCCGGGAATCGAACCCGGGCCACCCGCGTGGCAGGCGAGTATTCTACCACTGAACCACCGACGCCGTGCGTTCGCAGCTGCATTCATGTCGTGGATTATTGCGCAATAACCCGTAGCTTTCCTAAAAAAAGTATGCGTCGGCCGGGAATCGAACCCGGGCCACCCGCGTGGCAGGCGAGTATTCTACCACTGAACCACCAACGCCGTGCGTTCGCAGCTGCATTCATGTCGTGGATTATTGCGCAATAACCCGTAGCTTTCCTAAAAAAAGTATGCGTCGGCCGGGAATCGAACCCGGGCCACCCGCGTGGCAGGCGAGTATTCTACCACTGAACCACCGACGCCGTGCGTTCGCAGCTGCATTCATGTCGTGGATTATTGCGCAATAACCCGTAGCTTTCCTAAAAAAATTATGCGTCGGCCGGGAATCGAACCCGGGCCACTCGCGTGGCAGGCGAGTATTCTACCACTGAACCACCGACGCTTTTTTTTAATATTCTTAGCGAGGTACACCGTGTACACAGACAAAAAAAACAAGTGTAGTTTGACAAGAAGTAGTCAACAATGCATTAAAACCGCCAATCACACTTTGTTTGGCATGTTTTGTTTAAAAGCGCTTTAGTGATACAAGTTCATTCAGCACAGGGAGCCATTCCGGCTGTTCTTCACGTGCATTATAGGCATCTCTTATATAAGCTATAGTTTCAATAAAGTATTCTCCGACCGAACGCGCATTGGCGTCAACATGTCGAAATGGCATGCACGATTTCCAAATAGCGTGCATGCTTAGCAGCATAATCATGTCGTACGGTATGCCACTGTCACAGTGAGGCGGTAGAAAAAGGATACCATGGGGTGTCAAAGGTAGGTCCTTTTTTAAAGTTCGTTGTAGGATGTCCCAATGAAATGTAGCATCCAAACAGTCCAAAAAAAAATGTGGTTGACACTCTCTGGTTTGCGGCATAAGAAACAATTAACAGACCACGGAACAAATAAGCCCCTTTCCTGTAGCCATGGTTTTACGGGAAGTGTACCAGTGTGTAGCTGAAAAAAAGAACGTCTTTGTTGATGGCCGTACCATCATTCTTTTAAGCCTTTTAAGAACGTCTTTTCCCTGCCCTTTTTCATACATCGCGCGATACATCGGCACAGGTAGCATTACATCGATAAGGTCTTTATACAATTGTCTTTTTGTCACCGCACTGAGGTACTGTAAAGAAAAACGTACTTTTAGTATGTTGAAAGCCGACACGACTTCGCGGAGATAACCATGAAGGCCGCTACGCCCAGCACAACACGACGATACAACAAATTCAAGTAGATAACAGCATAATCTAACTTGCAGCATAGTACGTAAGAAAGGCTGTCTCTGATCTCGCAAAAAAATCTGCCTTAGAAATAAGTGGGCTAATCCCAGCCCACCCGCTTTCACTGATCGGAAAAGATTTGCACGGCTCGTGCGTTCCCACGTGGAGGCCCAAACAAAAGTAGCAAAAACTCTGTGTATCTTCTGTACATTTGAACGGTTCATGCTCAGCACCTGAAGTACATACCAAATTTTGGCTGCTAAGAATAAGTTGCAAACTGTTGACCTCGCGAATATTGATAGGTTTTTTTTCTCCCCACTTGTTAGCTTTCTCCCTTAATTTTTCTGTCTCGTCGTTCCAATATTCACTGGGTTCATTATATCTCTGCAGTGGCACACCAAGGTACTTCATCGGCACTGAACTCCACTTTACCTTTTAAAAAAAATCAGGCTTTTCGTCCCAGGTACCATGCCAAAAACCTGCACTCTTATCCCAGTTTAAGGCACTGCCTGACCACTTGCAGTACTTGTCTGCTACGCTGACTGCTTCACTAATGCTCCCTCTGTCTTTACAAAACATTGCGATGTCATCTGCGTATGACAGCACTTTGACCTCAGCAGTCATTAACCTAAAACCACTTATCTTGTCGTTATTGATTATGCTCAAACAAAAGGGCTCTAAATAGATAGCAAATAACAAGGGGGAAATTGGGCAACCCTGACGGGCACTCCTAGCGATTTGAAAGTTTTCAGTGACTTCCTTGTTAATTACAATGCTAGCAAAACAATTCCTATACGACATTTTCACACCTTCTAAAATAACATCTCCGAGATTTACATGTTTCAATATTGAAAAAAGTACAGCATGCATAACACGATCAAAAGCTTTTTCCAGGTCTAGTTGCAACATTGCTACTTGGCTGTCCCATGCATCGCAACACTCAAGGATGCTCCTGACAGTGTGGATATTGGTTCCTATTGCTCGGCCCTTAATTCCGCATGTTTGATGCGGTCCTACGATTAACTGTATTACACTTTGCAGTCTCTTGGCAAGTACCTTCATAAAAACCTTATAATCTGTGTTAGTGAGGCTTATGAAACGATAAGCGCTCACTGACAAGAGCTTCACTGGATCTTCACTTTTAGGTATAAGTACAATATGGGACCTTCGAAAGGACGGCGGCATTTCTTTTACCTCATAAGCCTCCGCTACGAGGCGCAACAGGACCTCCGACCGTTCATCTTTGAATGCTTTGTAAAAAGCTGCGCCTAGTCCATCCGGACCGGGCGTTTTCCCTTCACTTAATTTATCAATAGCCTCTTCTATTTCCCCGAGTGATATTGGCTCTTCGAGGCGTGCGGTGGTTTCCTTATCTAGTGTCGGCATTACTGACAAAAACTCGCTGTCCAAGGCTTCTTCTCTGTTACCGCTGCACCCCAGCAGTCCTTTATAATAATCCAAAAACGCGCTTTCTATCATCTTTTTGTCCGTGGTAGTCACTCCTCCGTATTTTATCTCTTTTATTTCTTTACGCGAGGCGTAGCGCTTTTCATCGCTCAGCGAGCGTTTCGTCGGTGTTTCCCCCATCCAAAGGTGTTCTGCGCGTGCGCGTATGACTGCTCCTCTGTATTTTTCAGTGTCCATTATCTCGAGCTGGTTCTTGACCTCTCTTATCTCTTTAGTTAAAGTGCCTGGTCGTGTGCTTTCGACTGACAACAAGAATTCCAGCTGGCCCTGCAGTTCTTTTTGCTTTCGTTTTTCATTGTATCGTAACGTGGAAGATCTTTCAATGGCAGCAATTTTAACTTCTTCCTTGAACTGTTCCCATGCAATGGCCATTCGCGCGGACTCAGACGAGCGCACTTTTTCAATAAGTATTTTTACCTTGTCTGCAAAGACTTCATCACTAAGTAATTTGTTGTTCAGTTTCCACAGTTTCCAAGAAAAAGTTGATCTTTTCTTCTTCACTCCCAGAGAAAACATTACTACGCTGTGGTCACTGAAAGCTACTGGTTTATGCTCGTAACTGTTGCATAGCGGTGCAAGTACATCTGGTACGTATGCTCTGTCTAAACGGGCGTGGCAATCGCGCTGGAAATGCGTATACCTAGTGCCACTTCCTATTTGCAATAAGTTTCCGATATCTTCAAAACCCCCCTTCTTGCATTAGCGCTGACAGCAACAAAGCACTTTGATCACGAGCGGATAGCCTCTTGCTTCTATCTTCTCTGAAGCACACGCAATTAAAATCCCCCCAGAATTATCACGTTTCTTTCACATTTTAAATACAGTTCGACACTTGCAAAAAAGGATAACCTCTCATTTATGCTATTTGGTGCATATACGCAAATTATGCGCCATTTCTTACCAAAACCTACAAAATCGCACAAAACAAGACAGCCATCATCGCTAGCATGAACATACTCCTCAACAAACCCTAAAGAGTTACGCAGAAAGAGAGCACGCCCTCCAGAGGTGCCAACAGAATGACATATACAAACATTATAGCGGGACCGAAAAGGTTCGACCATGCGGTCCGTTTGTTCTTGACTTTCGACCTTCGTCTCCTGTACCGCTATGATATCGAGGTCGTGCTCTAGAAAAAGACGACTAACCTGATATTGCTTTCGCTTAGATCCTAGTCCACGCACATTTAAAGTTGCGATACGCAACGCATTTATGGGTTGTGAAGGCCGTGGGCAAGATACGGACCGCATGGTGCTTACCTCGCCCAGTGACACATCGCTGGCTTCCACCTTTGAAGTTGTGGGTAGACACCTACAAGGCGTGCACCCTCCACACGCGTCACATAATAATGAAGCCATATTCGCTATGTCCTTGAGCGCCTACGGATTTAGGTCCCTTGTTGAATGTCTTCCCCCCGTGGCTACGAGGGTGGTTTCGGCGGCGGACGCGTGCCCGCAGCAATGTTCGGCTTGAACTTCAGGCCGGGCCGCCGGAGTGTTGCCGTTTTGGCTGCCGGCTCACCTCCTGTTGTCCTCTCTGGTCCTGCGTCCTCCCTGCTGACATCTTCAAGCGGTCGCTTTGCGCTTGTCCCCGCACTTGTGACGTCCATGTCGTCAGGCTGTCCAGTCGACGACCCAATAACTTGCTCCTCCTCGTTGCCTTTTCCGTCTCGCGGTACAGAGCTCATGCTTTTGGTCTGTTGACTTAGACGACCCGTTTGTTCAGCCTGAGCCGCTTCGCTTCCTTCGTCCTTTGGGCCCTTAGAAAGGGGCGTGAACACGGGACCCCGATTTCTGCTGCCCGCTGCTTCTTCTGCGTCAACTTGGTCCATTATGTGCTCCAAAACATGGTCGCCAGCCACAGGCCCGGCCACACTAGCGTATGTTTGGACACACTCGCTGTCTTCGTGACCATACCGTCTGCACCGGCCACAACGAGGTATGCGGCAGTCCCGGCGTATATGTCCCGTTCGTCGGCACCGTAAGCAAAGCGGCGCCCGTCCTGGAACAACCAAAAGCGTTGTTATACCGCCCACTCGGAGCTGGTGTGGCAGGTCTTCGACGGTCAAGCCCGCTTTGAGTTGCAGGGTGACGGTACGGGTCGAGGTTCCTTTATCGGCGATACCGTGGACGCGCCAACGTTCCTTGGATACTTCTGTCACTCTTCCATAAATTGCGAGCGCGGTGCGCACATCTTCATCCGGTACGTTATGCAGAAGCCAATAAAGCTTTAGCCGGACATCCTGCTTGTTCGGGTCGATAACGAGGCAGCGTCTTTCCTTTATCTTTACGTCACCAAGTGCTAGCATATTCTTCGTGGCTTGCGCTGTACTGAAAGTCACGGCCCAGACGTGGTTCATCTGGAAAGCGCCCAAGGCAAGTACCTCAGGCAGCATTCCCAGACTAACCAAAGTGTCACGAACGTCTTCGACACGATACGGCCTTGCCTTAATATCTCCATGTAGAAAAACAGTATTCATAACACACGCACCTGTGGGCAGCTGCGGCAAAACGACTTCATAATCCTGTTTATCTTCGGCGAAATTCCTGTTTCCGCGACCCATCTGGGCCGCTGTATCCGCCCCAACGGAGCACATGATGCACACGTCCGTACACTGCGGTGGCCGGAAGTGGAATGCCCTGAACCACCGACGCCGTGCGTTTACAGCTGCATTCGTGGCGCGTATTATTGCGCAATAACCCGTAGCTTTTCTAAAAAGAAAGAAAAAACATGCGTCGGCCGGGAATCGAACCCGGGCCACCCGCGTGGCAGGCGAGTATTCTACCACTGAACCACCGACGCCGTGCGTTTACAGCTGCATTCGTGGCGCGTATTATTGCGCAATAACCCGTAGCATTTCTAAAAAGAAAGAAAAAGCATGCGTCGGCCGGGAATCGAACCCGGGCCACCCGCGTGGCAGGCGAGTATTCTACCACTGAACCACCGACGCTTTTTTTTTCTTTATTGCCTGCTTGCATTACAAAGAACTACACATGTGAATGCTAAAACATATCAACCACCCTTTGGCTAACATTACAATATTAAAATCTCTTGAGCTTCTCTAAAACATCGAGGATAGCCACCCACTCGGGTGGTTTACTCTGCGCAGGATATATTTCCCGAATATACGCAACACTTTCGATAAAGTTAACTCTCGCCGAACGGGCGTCCACATCAAAATGTCTCACTGCCATTCTCGTTTTCCACAGACTGTGGAGGCCAAGGAGCATAGACATATCGTACGGAACTCCTCCTGCGTTATCTGTTGGCAAATAGCGAATTCCGAGAGGCGTAATCGGTAGTTCTTTTTAGATGTGAAGCATCTTATGGCGAAGCTTAATCCGGTGGTGGTGGTGTGCGGCGTGACCACCCTTACTGCGCATGCGCAAACCCTTTAAAAAAATAAAAAACCTCCTCTCCCCCTCTCTCCTCTAGGCATCCCAACCCGCGGCGACCACACCCTCACTGCGCATGCGCGTCCCCTCCCTCTCTCCCCTTTTACGCTCCCCCCTCTCTCCTCTAGGCATCCCTGCTCGCGGCGTCCACACTCCCACTTCGCATGCTCGTCCCCTCCTCTCTCCCTTCTCCTACGCTCGCCCCTCTCTCGCCTCGCGACGCCGACGTAGGCAGCGTCTGCTCGCGAGTTTCTTGGTTGAAAAAACCGACTGCTCGCGCTGCACAACCGTTCACTGGCCACCCCGTATATATGGTAATAGATCTTGACCTCCAAGGTGGTGCCGGTGGGAGATTTCTCCTGTGCGTTGTTGAACAATAAAAATTCGCAGCGTGCGCGTTAACTAAAAGCGGAGTGCGGGTCTCTGTGTCCAGTCGGAGTCTTCTGTCTCTCATTGCCCATTAGCAGCGATTGGCATGTTCCAGTAGGAAACACCGCTCCATCACTGCCTGCTTTGCGCCTGCCCAGTTTTCTCTCCTGCGCAACGCTGCGATGAGCGCCAGCGTCAACGCCACCGCCAGTGTAAGCGTTAGCGCCCGCTGCTTCACATCTACACATGGTTCCCTTTAGCGGGAGATGGTGTAATTTTTTTCAGGGTCGGCTGTAAGACGTCCCAATGGAAGATTGGGTCCCAGCAGTCGATGAAAACATGCTCAATCGTCTCTGGTTTGTTGCAAAGTGAGCAGTTCACACTCCAGGAACGTTGATGCCTTTTTCATCTAACCACGTTTTTACAAGCACCGTGTTTGTATGGAGCCTAAAGAAAAACATTTTTGAGCAGATCTGATTGGCATTTTTTAAAACCCGTTTCAGTACATCATCTCCCGGGCCTCCCCAGTTCACAGATCTGTACAAAGGTATTGGCAGTATTGTATCCACTAAATCTCTATACAGTGTTTTTCTTGTCACAGAGCACAAATATTCCATGGAAAAACGAGTATGTAAAAAACGAAAGGATTCAACGACTTCACGCACATAACCAGTGACACTGCCTCCCGTCATATGGGTGGAAGTTACAATAAATTGCGGCAGTGCTTTCCCCAATCGAACTTGAACCACTGTGCGCAGAAAGTCACTTGTCTGTTCACGTAAAAAAAGAAAGCGAGACACGATTTGTCTGATAAAGAAATGTGACAGACCTAGCCCGCCACCGCGGACCGAATGAAACAAATTGGTTCTACTTACCATCTCCCAACTAGAAGCCCATATGAATACAGCAAAAACACGGTGCATTTTTTGCACATTTGAACGACACATACATAGGATTTGCAAGACGTACCTCACTTTCGCCATTAAGAAAATATTACACACGGTTGCGCGTCCGAACATTGATAAATCACGCCCCTGCCAAGCTTTCGTTTTTTCCCTCATTTTCTCAGCCTCATCACACCAATACTGCGTACTGTCCTTATAGTACTCGAGCGGTACGCCCAAGTACTTAGCCGGCGTTGTTGACCACCGGACGTTTGCAAAAAGTGCCGGTGTATTGTCCCAGTGACCGTGCCAAATGCCGAGGCTCTTGTCCCAATTTATCTGAGCTCCAGATTGCTCACAGTATGTCTTTACGAGGCTTACAGCTTCAAGAACGCTGTCGTGATCCTCGCAAAAGACCGCGATGTCGTCAGCGTATGCCAGTATTTTAACTTCAGCAAGTTGTAATTTGAAACCTCGAATGTTTTCATTGCGCATCACTGCTAAACAAAAGGGCTCGAGGTATAGCGCAAAAAGCAATGGGCTTAAAGGACACCCTTGTCTGAGCGAAGACATCAGTGAAATCTTTGCGCTGAGAGACTTATTAATTATAATCTGTGTAGTACATTGATCATATGCCATTCTCACTCCATCTAAGATTACTTTTCCAACATTGACCTACTCTAAAATAAGAAAAAGAACATCGTGGGACACGCGGTCAAACGCTTTCGCCAGGTCAAGCTGCAACATAGCAACGCGTCCAGCGAAAGCATCGCAACACTCTAAGACACTTCGTGCTACATGGGTGTTTGTAGTAATCGTGCGGCCTTTATTGCCGCAAGTTTGGTGCGGACCAACTAGTTCTGCTACGACTGCTTGGAGTCTCTTTGCCAATACCTTCATAAATATTTTGTAATCAGTGTTTGTTAAGCTTATTGACCTCTATGCACTCACCGATAGAAGCGTCTTGTGGTCATCTGTTTCAGGTATTAAAACCATGTGCGCATTCCTGAAAGAAGGCCGTATTCGTTCCTTTAGTATGCCTCTGCGTACACATGTTCCAACACTTTAGCGAGCCAAGGTGCAAATGCCTTGTAGAAAGCGGCTCCTAAGCCATCAGGACCTGGGGACTTGCCTGCAGGAAGTTCTTCGATTGCGCGTTCTATTTCCCGCGCGCTTATCGGTTCCTCCAAACTAGCTTTTACCTCGTCATCGACACGCGGCGTGAAATTCAAAAAACGTGCTTCATATTCATCTCCCGCATGGATTGGGACCCCGAACAATTCGCGGTAACGTTCTATGAAGGCCCGCTCTATCGTATTCTTGTCGGCAGTAACAGCATCACGATAAGTAATCTCTCGTATCTCATTTTTCCTCGCATACCGCTTTTCATCAGCAATAGCGCGTTTGTTCGGCGTTCCATCAGCCCATAGTCTTTCAGCACGGGCCCGAATAACCGCTGCCCTATATTTTTCTGTGTCAATTGCTTCCATCTCGCTTTTTTATTTTCCAATTTCCTCGCGATACTTTCCCGGCTCCGCACCATAGGTCGGCAAACTCACTCATGAGTCGACTCACTCAGACTCACTCAGACTCGGATTGAGGCGTGAGTCTGAGTCTGAGTGAGTCCGGCTGAATTATATTTAGGTGAGTCTGAGTCCGAGTGAGTCCGGCTGAGTTATTTTTTGGTGAGTCTGAGTCCGAGTGAGTCCGCTTGAGGAAAATTTTGGTGAGTCGGAGTCCGAGTGAGTCAGGTTGAGGAAAAATTTAGTGAGTCTGAGTCCGAGTGAGTCTGGATGACGAAAACACCGGTGAGTCTGAGTCCGAGTGAGTTTGGTTGGAGAGAAATTTCGTGAGTCTGAGTCCGAGTGAGTCTGCTTCAGCAAAATTTTGGTGAGTCTGAGTCCGAGTGAGTCCGGTTGAAGAAAATATTAATGAGTCTGAGTCCGAGTGAGTTCGCTTCAGCAAAAGTTTGGTGAGTCAGAGTCTGAGTGAGTCCGGTTGAAGAAAATATTAATGAGTCTGAGTCCGAGTGAGTTCGCTTCAGCAGAATTTTGGTTAGTCTGGGTGCTAGTGAGTGCTAAGCGAAAAACGTTTATTGAGTGAGTCTGCGTGGGCTCCTTTTATTTTGCCGACCTATGGTTACAAATATTTATAGCCTCCTTTTATGGCGTGACTTGTAATCGTATAGACGCACCGTCTTGTAAAGCCCTAAAATTTTTTTTTCAAAGTATCAAGCTGTCCATGCCCTCATATACGAGGGCATGTAAGTGGGCTGTGCAGCATCTTCTGACACATGTACAACTCCAGGCCACTTTTATTAAGCGACATCGTGATCCACATTGAGTTTGATCTACAACTGTGTACCTAATCAACGGAGAATTAGTGCAATGTGCGAGCTTCATCATCCATGTGGATTCAAGTACGACAAAGCAGCACGATTCGCGAGCATCGAGCGCCCCTTCGCTCTCTGTTGCATTGAACCGCTTATGTCTTTAGATGTCTATTCGGTTTTTTCATGAATAAATGTGGCAATTGGGAAATTTTCGAGCGCCAAACAAGACATTCACAAGTACGAGAGAGACAGGACGGGAGCTTTTGAATGCCTTGTGAATGCATTGTACCGCGCTCAAAAATTTCCCAGTAGCTATGCACCATCTCGCCGAATTTCAAGCTTTGTAAAAAATTTAGCGACGACACAGACCATCGGCTTTGGTCATGTCATTCGCTACCAATTTAGCAGCGGCTTCGTTATTTAAAGTGGCTAGATAAAGCTTGCCCCCTTGGTACCTCGAAAGTTGTAGCGACCGGATTTCAAGGAGGAAGGGGGTAGAAACGCACCATTCATGCCATACGCGACGCTTCATGACTTGCAAAAACAAATTTCTTCGGGCTGTAATGTGGTCAAAGAATTCTGTTACCTCTCGGCAATTCAAGGAGTTTTTAAACTTTAATGACCTCTTCGAATTCTAGACTCTCTTTGGTAGATATTGCTGCCATATTTTCCCAGCACGCCTGCAGTTCTGTCCTTCCCGACTCAAGCAAAACCCGTTTTTTTTTCGTATTTTTTCTTTTCTTTTCTATTCAAACACCTTTCCATTCATAGTCAGCGTTGACGCGCCGAAGCACTTTCGGTGGTCCCTCAGCCGTCATTG
>JALIZH010016014.1:0-34036 GCA_030522465.1 Rhipicephalus appendiculatus
CGGTGCAGTCAAAACCACGCTTAGATCGTCACGACAGTGCATGCCAACTACCCTATAAGATTCCCATTAAGTTATGACGGCGAGAGACTTAAGCGCATTTGCCACAGCCCTCAGTAGGGCACCTTCTGGGTTACTAGTGCGCTTGAAGAGAGTGCGGAGGCTAGAATCATTTAACCTCGTCGGAAGTACGAATCAGCAGATCATAGATGAATTGCTCTCCAATCTGGAACGCATCAGCCTGGTGTCGCAGCGGCTTCCTTTCGTGGCCAAGCTTTATTGTTGGATCGCAAGGCAGGACCTCCTGCTATCATGGGAGGTGTACCGAGTCAACCCGTTCGATGTGACCTTGATCTACTTCGCCCCGCACAGGCGCATTGCAAGAGCGCTGGACGTTGCAAGTGGCTCCGTGACGTTTGTGCCAGTAATTACCCTACGCGCCCGCTATGCCTGTATTATGATACCGGGCATGGAGCCTGCGGCAGAGCACCGGATCGTCTGTTTGTGCGTATGGAATAATCGCCCCTTCGTGGCCGTATGGGCCGCAGAGTCGGTCGGTCGGGCACATCTACATTCGGCCCTCGCTTCGGCGCTGTGCGGGAATCCCGACGAATTGCGGGTTGGTTCGTTCGATTCACTGTTGAGCGCGTATGGCGCTGTCTCGCATTGTACCACAGATCACCAGGCATCCTCTAAACCGTCAAAGGATGATACGCTGTGGCGTTCAAAGGCACGGTCGCCTGGATGGTCCTGGGCTACTCCATTCTCAGGTAAGTTTTGCCTCTGTGGTTTTTGCATGGGCGCGAGAAAGGATAACATTGTATTAAGTAGATTTGTGAAATTGCAACCCAACTGAGGTGCACAGCACGTCAGAGAGAGGCGTCGCGTACTGTCCTAACATGTGCTTCGTTAATGAAGTGTAGGGCTAGAAGCAGGATATGCAGGGGGGCGGTTACTTTTATCAGGCGCACACGTATTGAGTCATTCCCTCTTGACTTTTCAAAACAGAACTAATTCGATTCAATCTACCGCCCCCGCTCGCACAACGAGGCTGTTGTTGCCATGCCACGTCATAGCGATAACGAAAGTGCATAGTGCGATATTAGGCCTGCGTTATTGCATAGCTAGACGCATTTCCTCGTCGTTTCTTTCTCTCACCCTACTTGAAGGCAGTTCCTCATGAAGCACGTAATGGGGTTCGCGACAGATAGCTTCGTTCATAAGTTTTTGCGACATTCCAACACTTCGCGGGGTGCATTGCAATGTGTTCTTGAGCGAGTTTCTTGCAATTTTAGGTACGTCACGGGAGCATCCACCGTACGCTGTGTCGGCGCCTCAGAAACACGATAATAATCGAGTTCAAGAAAATACACCCATTCACACATAGAACCATCACCACAAACGTCGCCTGCTACGCTGTTTCTTTCAGCTTGAAACATGCTTCATTGCATAGATTGGGTTGGTATTTTCAAAGTAATGCGACTTAGAAAAACAAAGCCCGTCTGAAGATGGATAAAGGTGTTAGTTATAGTGGTGACATAACTCTTCCACGCAGTGATTGGAATGAAACAACGGGGCTCTTATTTCGTGACATAGCTATCAGGTTATGTACGCAAAGCGTCCCTTCGACTAGTCTCGGAGACAGACTGTAAGCATTGTCGTTTAACATATTATTGTTCACCTTTTTTTCTTTTTTTAATAACCCTTCTATCATCTTTTATTCCCCTTACCTCTTTTCTCAGCACAGGGTAGCCAGCCGATCTGAGAACTAGCTAACCTCCCTGCCCTTCCGTTTTTTACTCCCTGTCCTCCTCGGATAACAAATATACTCGGTGCTTCCTGAAATGAAGAGCGCGGAATACAATGCTTCTAGTGCAAATTGCTCTATGCGCCTGCGCTTATTTTTAGCGATCTCTGAGATTTTCATCCCCGTAGCGTGAGATCGGCGCCCGTGTGATGTAGCTGGCTACAATGTAACCGGACGGTTACATGGCAAACTGCGGAACCATTGCAAACAACTGAAATCGATAATCTAGAGAGCAACCTTAAGCAAATGTGTGTGCGCCTGTTGCTTTGTTACACGAGGTCACCTAAGTTTCTTATATATATTTTCTTTGGTTTTCAAAGAAGTGTTTAGTTAGCGCTCGTATTTCCTTGCTTTCTGCGTCCTCTTTTTCTTGCGCTTTTTTCATGCTAAGTTTCGCGTAGCTAGGACGTCTTTTTCTGTTTTTGTTTTCGCTGATAAGATTGTCGGCATGGTTTCGCCTTGCGAACACGCTACAAAGCCCAAATAATTTCCGGAAGCCACGCCAGTACTGATGAATGCCCGAACAAAAGTACGCAATTGAATATAAAGCTGGCTTGGCTTATGCATATGCGTGCTGACAGCTCATAGTAGAAAAAAGTCACCTTGTCACGGTTTGTAGTTCGCAGGATCTTTAAAGGAATTAAGCATCTTTTACCAAGAAGTAGGTCATCCTGCCGTCAGCTCTATTTTCGAACCCGATGTCACATTTTGTTTTTGGTTTTCCTTGGCAGAGCTTGTTCTTCAGGCACCCAGACGGCGGCGGTGCCACAGATCTGCCATTTCCTGGAACTATGGGCTGTTATAGCATCCACAAGTTTACCTCGCAGCAGTACCTTGCTTCCTGCCCTAAAAGGCTGGATTGTGGCTGGCATGAACTGGCTTCCCCGCGACTACCATTTTCTGCAGCCCTGCACGTCTTGAAAATCTTTTGGAATTGGTTTGCGCTTTGCCTGCACTTGATGACTTTGTTCGACAAACACACGGAATGTGTGCGCCGAGATAAAGGGCAAATGTATTAAGGAACGAAAAAACGTCTGTCGCATTTTATGCTCCTAACGAATCTTCTTGGATGACTTGACATACTTTTTCTTAGTCACCGCATGTCACCACATAAATTTTAGCGTTTTTATTATGCGTTCCCGCTACGTTAATCTGTGAATGACGAAAAGATTGAAGACATATTGACACAAGCGCCAACTTTGAACCGAACTTTTAATAAAATGTGCATAAATATGTAGATTCTCGTTTTGGCCTTCTATTTTGTTTTTACCGTGTTATGTGCAGTCATATGCGGGTATATACTTATGTTCTTCCTATATGAATAAAAACTTCAACGGTGAGACAGCGCTTGTTATTGTCTTGAGTCTTATTTTGTCACGCTGTTGACAACTCACCTACTTGTCTATCCTAAGCAACTTTATTTTAACAAAAGCACTCGCCAGGAGTCCTGCAACTAATTGTAATTATTGTAGGCAGGTGCCTATTTGAGCACTGGGTTTATGTTCTGTGCAGCAAACGCATTGGTAGGCATCAAGGTACAGCGTTTGCATTGGAAGTCATTTTGTCCACTTTCAAATACTGTCGTAGTGTTGTTTCAAATACTCAACATCTTCTTTGTTTCACACCGCTGCAATTACTTTGAATAAGGCAATTAGTCGGTGAGTATTAGTTTTGCGATATCAAATTTAACAGCGCATAGTGGCCAGGTGGCGGCGAAAAGGTCGGTGGTTGATACGTAGGTGGTGACTGGAGCGTCTGTTACGAGGTCAGGCTATGGCCTCTGGGTACGTGAGAAGTGCCGTGACTGGCGGCGGTTCGTGGGCTTGAGGAATAGCTTTAGTGACCTGGTCTTGGATGAAGCCGCGGATCGGAGGTGCCAAAGTGGGTGGTTGGTCTGGGATGCAAGCTATCAAAAAGATTAGACGATGTGCCTCGGCGCGAGTAAACTTCTAAATATTTGACAAGAGGGGAGCGTGGTCACCTCTTATGCCAAGACTGGATAGAGAGATGTCAGGTGCCGATGGACGTGTGGTGTGAAGACGTTGCCTGCGTAACTCGTCGTAATTTTGGCAAAATTGTATGAGCTCGAACACAGAGCGAGGACTATTTGATAGTAGCATTTGAAAAGCGTCGTCCTCAATGTCCTTCATTATATGTTTAATCTTCTCCTGGTCTGACATCGACGCGTTCACCCGCTTGCAAGGTCAAATATGTGCTGGAAGTAGCTGGCGAAATTTTCACCAAGCTGTTGGGATCGAGTACGCAAGCGTTGTTCTGAACGAAGGTTTCGTATCGTGGGCGCACTGAAAACTTTGGTGAAGCTGGTCTTCAAGACTGATCTCGTAGGAAGGTCAGCTTCGTGGATTATGAACCTCAGTTTGGCCACGTCCCGACAGATAATGGGTAACGTGGCTTAACTTGAAGTCGACCCATTTGTTGTGGACACTTACTCGCTGGTATGTCGAGATCCAATCGTGAACGTCTGTGTCATCAATGCCCAAGAAGATGGAGGGGGTGCGGGAATCTCGCACACGCAAGGCACTGGCGATGAGTCGGGTGGGCGGTGCCATTGTAGGAGTTCGAAGAGTGTCGCTTGCATCGTTGGACATGATGGAGGGTTAAAGGCGATTCCGATATTGCAGGGCGACCGAAACGGAGCCGCCTCCACCACCTGCTAAGAGGTGGAGGGTGCTCTAAGTAGCTCCACATAGCACCTCTGCTAATAAGCAGGATATGCGGGACAACGGCGGGAGGTCAGCAGCGTTCGGCCAAGCGCAGCAACCACGAGGTCCTGCTGATGGCAATGCCGCTATTCACATTCACATTGGCTATTCACATTCATGAGGCCACTATTCACATCAAAACTTTGAACAGTAGAGCTCTTTAAACCAGCCGTAATTTGCCCAATGTGAAAAAAAAAAACTGCGGTGCTATGACTACACCTTGCGTTTCATCACGGCCGGTTGAACAGCTGTGCGCCTGCTTCGCTAGCCCATAGATTGCTCCGCCACCAGCCCGCCTGCTTGGACACTGCGTCCAACCACTCGGTTGCGCCAGACGTGACGTTACGATCAACTGGGCCTGCGCTCCTTCGTTCTGCATAACGCCCGTGCGTGGCGCAGCGCGTTGCGCTAGACGCCGACAAGGCAGTGGCGTAGCCAGGGGGTGGCACACCGGGCACGTGCCCCCCCCCCCCCCCCCCGAAATTTTTTTTCGCCATGGCATACATAGCGAAAAATGGCCATTTCAAGGAGGTGCCCTCCCCGAAATCAAGGAGGTGCCCCCCCCCCCCGAAAAAAATTTCTGGCTACGCCCTGCGACAAGGGTAGACCGAAGAAGGTTCGCACTGCTGATGAGGAAGCCGCTTACCGGTGATCACGCCCGGCTGCCAAGCGAGGCTGCTGTCTCGAATGGCTTATGAAGTACCCGACAAAATACAACCGTGAAGGTGAGAGGCGTGAATGCTGGAGTCGACTGGTAAATCGGCTTCACTTGGCGTTACTTCGTATAACTTCTGTGTCATCTGTATTTCAGTTGTCTGTATTTGTAAATACGTCAGTGAAGTCCAGATGGAGGTAGGCGTAGAACATTTTCGTGGTGAAAAAAATAAAAACTGACATGGAGCTTTCAAGGATCAAACATTCAAGCGGGAAAACGCGCGCAGCGCGCCTCCACCGCAAAACTCGAGCTCCAAAGCAGCCGTGCGGCAGCCTTTTTGCGCCTCCCTCGCCCCTTTGCGGACCTACGCGCTTGGTATTGGCAACGTGCATACTTTAGGAGCCGCCACACTCGCGCACTGCCTGCAGCGCCAAAGCGGCCACGGCTGCAGGTTTGGTGTGATACAGGAGCAAATGACGCAACCGGCGGCAAGCCACTGCGCTGTGCTTTGGCGCTTCGCTTGAGGCGTTTTCGTTCCCGTTTGCTTTGAAAAGACGGTAAACTTTAGCAGTCGTGAGAGAACGGTAGTGTTAGCGCGTGTGCTTTTTTTTTCGCTAGACTTCCTGCACGCTC
Organism: Rhipicephalus appendiculatus; assembly: GCA_030522465.1. Taxonomy (NCBI): domain Eukaryota; kingdom Metazoa; phylum Arthropoda; class Arachnida; order Ixodida; family Ixodidae; genus Rhipicephalus; species Rhipicephalus appendiculatus. Next base: position 5,816 of record JALIZH010016014.1, read on the forward strand.
AGGCGAATGCGGTCACATCAAATTCTTGGCGAAAACGACAACGGAGGCGACGATCCCGTTGAGCGAATCTGCACGCGTGTAGCGCGGGCCGCTTCGCTCAATAAACGATCACAGCTTATCACCGTCGGGCTAACGCGGCAGCGAATTCGGCGGCAGCTTGAAACAGACGACAGCAGCGATTGCATGTGACGGCCGCTGCTGGGGTGCTATCGCGGAGCGATGCCTTATGCTACGCTATTCTTATCGTCCAACACTCGCGGCTGCCCGACTGCGAGGCCTTTTCCGTGGCATCGGAAAAGGCGCCGTTCTGCGATTGATCCCCTGTGCGAGCAGCTGAGAACATCGTTCCAAATCTGCGCTTTTTGCCGCTAGAGGCACCTTCATGAGTTACCTCTGCACGGAGCCTATAGCGGCCGGGGACAAGACGAGATGCAGATTCGTGGACATTTTCGTTTAGCAATGCTTCGGCTTGGTCAGGCTTTTGTAGGCTGACATAATCCTCTCTAGGATTCCGTGCGGCCGCTGTAAATTGGCGCGACCTCCCAAAATGCGCTTTGGAGGGAGCCGCGTCGTCATGTGATCATATCGCCGCAGCATCGTTTCTTCCGCTAGTGTGTTCAGACGTTTATACGCTCCATGTAGCGAAATTCTCATAATTCTTGGAAGCGCGTCTCTTTTTGTTGCTTTTCATAGCTACGTGATTCGTTCCCTTCCTTACGGCTCAACAATAGTTGCGTGAGAAAGGAAAGGAGGATAAGCACGAGAGATTTGAGAGGCAGGCTTGTTTTTTATGTCAAGTAGTGTAATATCGGCGTCATATGAAACGCGAACCACGGCAAGAATTAGAATTGGCATAGTGCGGCCATCCAGTTATCCCCATTGACAGGCGCTCAGTGCTCCGGCTTGGCAGCATTGCGCATATGCATAGGTATGACTGGACGGCGCGCTACACAATTGCGAATGCTTGCCGCTGTTCGTGTTTCATTTGACGCCGATGGTACTGATAATATAGGCGAGCATACTTTCCAGGCGAAACATGCGATGATGCAACGCTTCACGAGCACAATAGTTAAAAGAAACTGATGTTTCCCAATGAAGGAAAACCACTGGAGCGAGAAAGCATCCCCAAAAGCATCACTTTGGCAATGCTACGTAGTACAACGTTTATTGATAGAGTGTGCCGCATTCATCGTCACGAAGCGCAAGGGGCCCCACCGGGAACCAGGGAGAGCCGCCTGGTGTCACAGAAACGGGTATCTACAACTTCTGTGAGCTTAGTATTAGGGCGAAAGCCTTTGATGGCTCATACTCGCGGCGTCCAACCGTTCACCCGTCTGTGCCCTGGTACGGTGCCAGCTCTGGCCTCTCCCCCTCACACTCTCTCAGCAATCACATGATGGTAGAGTGGCGGTATCCAGGTCGATCCGTCCGTCCGTGCCCCTTCACAATCTCTGCAATCACGTGATGGCACAGCGGCGGCGTCCAGTCGTCCGTCCATCATTGTCCCCATCACACTCTCAACAATCACGTGATGGCACAGCGGCGGCGTCCACTCGTCCGTCCGTCCGTGCCCCCCTCACACTCTTTCAGCAATCACGTGATGGCACAGCGGCGGCGTCCACTCGTCCGTCCATCCGTGCCCCCCTTACAATCTTTCAGCAATCAGGTGATGGCACAGCGGCGGCGTCCACTCGTCCGTCCGTCCGTGCCCCCCTCACACTCTTTCAGCAATCACGTGATGGCACAGCGGCGGCGTCCAGAGTGTCCGTCCGTCATTGCCCCATCACACTCTCAACAATCACGTGATGGCACAGCGGCGGCATCCGGTCGTCCGTCCGTCCGTGCCCCCTCACACTCTCTCAGCAATCACGTGATGGCACAGCGGCGGCGTCCACTCGTCCGTCCGTCCGTGCCCCCCTCACACTCTTTCAGCAATCACGTGATGGCACAGCGGCGGCATCCGGTCGTCCGTCCGTCCGTGCCCCATCACACTTTCTCAGCAATCACGTGATGGCACAGCGGCGGCGTCCAGTCGTCCGTCCGTCCGATGCCCCATCACACTCTCGCAGCAATCACGTGATGGCGCGCGCGGCAAGGATTCTTCGTCATGCACAAACTTTCCCCGAACACACTTCAGTATTTACAAAGTGTTCTTCAATTTCTTCTAACGTGTCCAGTGTAACCACAGTCTTTTATGTATTCGCTAAAACAACTCGAGGGCGAAAGGTATATCCCTGTTTTTTACCCTTCTCAGGCGATGTATTGGTCGTCCTCCACCCAATCTAAAGCTTCCAGCACCTAACACGGTTTTGCACATGCGTCCGCGATCGACGCACATTTGACCCAGCAAAAATGCTATGAAATGACGCCATCACGTTACGCCACGTTATGTCACATCATAGTAACATCATACTGGCGCAATGGTGACATCACAAATTTTGGGGATCTGTGAAGCAATTATGGCGTCATATGGTGACGTCATCACATGATCATGATTTATTGCATTACTCGTGTTGACACCGTCGATGACGACGCCGACGATCAATTTTTGCGTTTGATGAGGTTTGACGAGGTATTTTAGTGCATTAAGGACTTCGCTTTACCCTACGGAAGATAGCCCCCCCACCCCGCCCCCCACGGCAGAATACGCCCCCCTACGGAAGATACGCCTATAAATACCCTACGGAAGATGCGCCCGAAACCGCTGCACAAAAGTTAGCGGTGCCTTCTTGACCCGACAATGCGCCAAATAGCTGGACTAACTGCAAGTAGTCTGCTAACGTGGGATTGTAGCCCACGTTAGCATACTTCTTGCATATGCCCCTCATCTCTGGTGATCGACCAAAAAAATAATGAGGCAATGCACTGCTTAGGAAAAAGTCAGAGATGCCGTAGAATAAATTGCTAGTTTACTTCCTTGTGTTAAAATTATAAACAAAGAAATTCGGTTTTCGATTTTTATTATTTGGCCCAACCACACCTAGTCGTGTTCAATTGCATGGTGGGCGTTTAAAGCCGTGGCAACTGGTATTTTACCGATTTTAGATCGAACTTTCTCGACCGATATGACTGAACATGGGAAGAACGACGAACATGGCTCTGAAGGAATCTGCCGTTTCTTTGCCGCCCACGCAACATTCCTCCTCCTGAAGTTCGCTCCATCTTGTAGGGGGAAGGTTGCATCGGAAACCCTGCTGAACCTGTTCACTTTTTGTACCAGAGCAATAATCGCCATCTATCTCGTGTGTATTTCGTTGCAGGATCGTCGTGAACCCGGTACATCCAAGGAACGAACAACATGCGCATTATAAAGGTGACATAGCATTCTTGATAAAAAAGTGACGAGTGCCGAGTTTTATTAATTGTTAGGGTTTAGAGTACCAAGACCACGATATGATTATGCAAGACGCTGTAGTGGAGGGCTCCGGAAATTTCGATAACCTGGGTTCCTTTAACGTGCACCTAAATCTAGGTACACGGGCCTGAAGCATTTTCGCCTCTATCGAAAATGCGGCTGCCGCGGCCGGGTAATGCAACACTGTTGAAGCCACGCGTGTGCGTGACTGACATACTTCTTTGTTTGTTTGTTTGTTTCTTTCTTTCTTTCTTTCTTTCTTTCTTCTTTCTTTCTTTCTTTCTTTCTTTCTTTCTTTCTTTCTTTCTTTCTTTCTTTCTCTCTTTCTTTTTGTTTGTTTGTTTGTTTCTTCCTTTCTTTCTTTCTTTCTTTCTTTCTTTCTTTCTTTCTTTCTTTCTTTCTTTCTTTCTTTCTTTCTTTCTTTCTTTCTTTCTTTCTTTCTTTCTTTCTTTCTTTCTTTCTTTCTTTCTTTCTTTCTTTCCTTTGAACTGCGCGATGCTCTCTCCTAGCTCGTTGCTTCCTCCTTGCCAGGAACTGTACCTCCACCCACGTGCTTAGCAACGCGACATTACTGTTGCTGCAGGCACCAACGAATGTCGCGCCGGAAACAATGAAGTTCAACAGAGAAAGGCAGCAATAAAATCTGGGAACGTAAATTTAAAAGTGATCTCGGTAAAAGATCGGATTTCCGTATCAGGTACGGCCTGATCGCCAACAAGCCCACCATCGAGAAAGCATCAGCTATTGGTAAACGGCGCATACAAATAAGCATTTCACCTGCGTGTTTTCAAGGCCCTATTTTTGAACACACGTACCTACGTAACCGAGTTTTTCCAGGAGCACCTCGCCTACCCTCGCTAGCGAGAACGACGGCGACGCTCCACACACTGGTTAGGCTGCTGGTAATGGCCTGACCACACGTACGCGTTGTAGTGCGTCAGCGCGTGCGTTGTTGACTCGGCATCACGCCCTCTCCCTATGAAGAGAGAGAACTTGTAGTTTCGTGTAGCCGTTCGCCCTCTTCCTTCATAGGCAGAGTCTACGCGTGACGCGCTGCGACGCGTAGGTGTGCTCAGGCCTTAAGGGGAGGATGTTTGCTCCGCTTCCGGCTAAGTGGAGCGCCGATGCGCACTTGCACTCCCGCTAAGCTGCTGAGTGGAACTATGCCAGAGAAATTATTCCATATGCCAAAATAAAGTACTCTGCCGCAACTCTATTTCAAACAGAGGGGCGTGCTCGTATAAACAAGAACGACTGTACAAGTGTTCGATCATTAGACAACGTTCCAACCAGTTCATGCCATACACAATAGGATACGCTTCATCGTCAATTTGCCTGGTAATCTTGGTGACATTTCACATGCTTCTGGGCCTTTGCAACAGCTGTGGTAGAGCGCGGGAGCAGGCTGCCATTCTCTTTTGCCAAACTTTTTGTTGTACAGCAGGACGCCAAAAATTGAAAGTAGCGGATGTTTCGTGCTACAAAAATGGTTATTTGTGAATATAGTGTATGTAAGTACACGACGTGTGTATGGTATGTTCAGTAGCAACACTTCACAAACAGCGGCAAAAAAATGATCACAGACAGCGTGCATTAACAGGCAAGCACCCGTCTTGTCTTTGTGTCCGTTCTATAGTCATGACACCATCGCTACGTGTTTAGTGATTGCGAGGTTATCGGCCTTGTAAATGTCTCGCAGGCGCCCAGCAATGATAGCAGGAGTCTTCTATCCAGCGCCTCTCTATGGGTGGTTGGTCTGAGCATTCGCCTAAGCCTATAGGCACCCGTCACTGACCAGAGGGCGCGATGGAGCTCTTGTGGGCTGCCTCAGCATTGACGATACCGACCGCCAGGGATACCAAGAAAATGAAACGCTCGCATACCACGTCGACGCGCTCAATGTCTCCCTTTTGGCAGCCGTTTCAACAAACGCTTCCTGGGTGCGTCCATAATCACCCGTGACCCCCCCCCCCCCCACCCCCCACCTGAACAAAGATGAAGCTGTGCCTGGTGGGCCCGATTTTGCTGCGTCTACTCGCTAGGCTGTGTGTTCTGGCGCTACCGTCGCAGCTCGTAAACTGCATTGACGGGTGCCTATAGTTATTAAATGTTGTTTCCACACACGTGCCAATTGAAGGTTTCATGTCTAAGGAAATAAACCCTCTTGCAAGCAGCTTATACAACGCGTACGTACTAACTTAGGTATGCAGGACAAATTAGCATACACCGCGTCACCCGGGATCGCTTAGCGCACTGAAAACAAAAACGAATGATCCAACGTCGAGCGAACAAGGGGTGCGATTCGTGCTTGGCAACCGTAAATATATTGCATGCACAGCTTTTGTACTTTCTGCACACTGTTACTACATGAAGCTAACCAAATACGTGTTCCTTATATTTTGCGCGCGTAATCGCCTTTTTTATTGTTGTCTTTCCAGGCACATCAATATTTAACGCGCGCGATAAACGGGAACGTATACTTTGGTATAAAATTTTAGAGCATTTTTCCTGAACTGCCGTTGGCAACAAAGTAACGGTATGTCGGAGATATACCAGGGGATGCAAGTTCTAGTATGATTAATTTATGAAAAAGACAAAAGCAAGAACTAATTAAAAAAACCGCCTAGGCCGGCGCGGAACGCGCAGCACAGTCACAGCGCAAGCAAGAAGAGCGGCCTTTCTAGAGCCTTTTTTAAACACTCTTGGGACAACTAATACAAGCACACTTGCATGGTAACCACTACACCATAGATCATCATAATTTTTGTGTATTGGGGAAGCGTCCACTATGCCATTATTCGTCATTCTTCGGAAAAGCGCGGTACTCGCTACGCACTTCTAGCGCATTTTGTGCACTTTGTTGATGTTGTGGCTGACGACAATGAAGAATTATGTCTGAGGCTTTTTTAATAGGTTCGAGCATTCAACGACCCACTCGTCACGCAATTCGCATTGACGCCTGGTTGTTACTTTACTGTTCTAAAACGCTTTATTACGCATGTTAACGCGATTCCTTACCCGACATGAAGCCTGCATAGGGTCAGTTTGCAACGGAGTTCAAAGCACAGGCGTAGTTCAGTGGTATAGTACTGGGCTGCTGCACACAGGGCCCGGGTTCGATTCCGTCCTGGGTATTTTTATTTATATATTTTCCCCTATTTCGCGCGATAGTGGCTACGGACACCAGCGGCGGCGTCGGCCGACAACTACGGCGCAAAAACGGCCCTTGTTGTGATGCCATAACAGCTTTGGCTGTAAAACAGAACACGAAGGACATACGTACAGAGGCCCGTAAAATGACAACTGTTCACCATCAATGCGCAAGATTGCGTCTCTGTAGAATATTTGCTTGAGCTAGATAGCCACCAACGACGTGACTGTTTGCGGTGAGGAGGTGAGGTTTAACGTACTCGTTCCGATAAGGGGATGCTAAGCAAAATCACTGGAAATCTTTTGAATGCGCCAATTTCGCATCATTCCTGCACCTATCTCGTATGGTAAAATCTGACGAGGCGTATATGCACGCTATCGAGGTTACGTCGAAGGTTTAAGAGGAGGTTACCAAAGCGCTTCGTGCGTACGGACGGCGGATCCAACAGGATACGGACGGCACGGCGGCTCACTTCGGTAGGCTTTAGCTGTGAGCACCAGCGGCGTGCAGGGATAGTATATCCACAGCCGACCACCTACTCCTATTCGAAGTCCATGTTTATTTTCAACATAATTTGCACTCTTCGTGATGGCATTAGTAGACTTGGGCAGACTGTGCTTCCACCTCTACAGCATGCAAGTTGATGAACTGTACTGCCTGGACGACGACAGTAAGGTCAGTGTTCCGAAGATCAGGGGATTGCCCTTGACAAGAGCTGTCGACACTATCCACACATATATTGCCGCTATACCGGATATAAGGGATCGCCTTGCGCTGTGTATGTAGAATTTACAAGAGTCTGATGACGAAAGGCGTGTTTCATACCTGGGTCCTTTATCACTTCGGCGATAATCAAGGTGCCACCAGTCAAGCTTTCGTGATGCGCTATTTGACAGCGATAACAATGAAGCACTTCTACACTAATTCGGTGCATTCAACCAGAGAAAGCGCCGACATATGCGCATTGCTTCCGCAAAGCAACATACCGTACGAGGGCCATGCGGTCTGCTGCTACGTCTTCTGGACGCCGTTGGCTTGCGTTGCAGTCTACAGGCCAACTGAGGGATATTCGGATGTACAACGTGAAGTTCTCAGCTGTATTCTCGGAGGGGACCCAAAAGACTTCGAGCGTGGCACTTTTAGTGATCTGGATTCGGCGAAATTGGCTGCCACTCGATTGGTCTCTCCTAGCCCTTTGTAAGGCTATGCGACAGATGGTCGACGCGGCTTCATTGGCCCCGCAAGCAGTTTAAGCGACCAGAAAACCCGGTAAGGAAAAATAAAATCTTTCTGGTGCATGTGAACTGTTCAGTCGAGTCGTTCAGGCGTAGCCATCGGCAAACGTGACGGCGCAGTGATGTTTGTGTGATTCCTTGAGCGATAGCCTAATTTGAAGCCCCTAGGCGTTCCAATGAACGTGTAGTATTTTAGGAAGTAGTGAGCAAATGCAAAAGCACTTCGGTATGTTGTATATACAGTTCGCTCCGGCAGAAGTTAAATATTATAATTTGCTGCGTTCGCGTCACCCTGGTGAAAAGCCTTCTCTCCGAAATCGCGACGGAAGTTCGTGAATGCGCTAGAATATGCGACAATATCAAAACCCTAATTCGGTTTATCCAATGAATATTTCTTCAAAAGTAATTGCGTAAACACTGGCGGAAGATTAGTGCGCATTTTGCGAAACATGAGTGCGTATGGTCTTTTCTTGTACTCAACACAAAACGAAAGTGTACCGATATTATGCCTTTCCCTTTTGTTCACTTAAGTATTCACTTCGCCATCTTTGAATTTATTTCTTGCTTTCTTTTGCGTTTTCAGCATGAATGCGATATCGCGTCACGAAGAAGAAACTGGGCTATTACGCAGATCGGACTACCAGGACTACTACGCAGATCGGCGAAGGCAACATTGTCATCAGCTTCACCTGCCATACCAAATGGATCCTCATAGAGCAGCGTGGTGAAGACAGCGGCTGAGCATGAATTCTTGATTCTCCTGAAGTGGCAAGAACGCTTTGCAGTGAACTTTTAATTTCACACGTGGTAGATACGTTTTGACTGACTGTTGCCTCTGCAAACGCTTGCGCAATATGCTTAGGTCTGTTGTGCAGTGCTGTAATAACGCGTGACGTAGCCGGAAACGGGCGGTCGAAATTTACGCAGATGCCATCAATATTGTGACTTTTTAAACTGACAACAAGAGAGCTCGCGTTTTTAAACTTTAATCTGTCAACGTTATTATTTCGAAAACACGACGGACGTCTCTTGATAAATAAGTCGAATAAAACAATTCGTATCTATCGTACTGTCCATCCTACAATTAATTTTTTGAGGTATTTTCAGTTGTTGGAGATATGCTAATAATCCATCATTAAAAACTTCAGGACTGATGAAGTACAGTTTATATACAGTATTTTGCAACATCTCTCGCGTACCATGGTGAGTCATTCTTAATTTAGTCGGCCCACAACTCAAATGTTTGGTCCCTTTCCGATCGTTATGAAATGAACACGCTGAAACTAGTTGAGACCAGAGCCGCCCGTTAAATTTCAAAGAAAAATTACTGGTTAAAGTGTCGCACCCTATAATCGCCCTTCAAGCATTCTTCATTCACTCTGCAACGTCTGCACCATGACAGTTGCGGAAGCGCTCTTACAGGAGTGCAATGTAAGTGCGAAAGTTTAAACGCACAGTCCACCATGAATGGTTCAGTTGCTGCGGCGCTTGGATTGCTGTCCCGAAAATTCGCGGATCCGGTCCCGGCCGTGGTGGTCACATTTCGGGGGGACGCGAAATGCTATAGGCCCGTGTAACGAGGGATGTCAGTACAGGGTAAAGTACACAGGAGGAGGAATCAACTTTTTTTAAGAAATAAAAAAAAAATAAAATGAAAAAAAAGAAAAGGTCCGGCGAGTCTTTCGGGGATTTGGGCTAATATCCCCGCCTAGGTGTCGGCCACGAGCCCTTGAGCTCTGGCGGCTGCCTCGGCCCGCTGGACGGCCCACAGTTGGTTCTCGAGGGCATGGCTGAGCAGTGCAGTCTCCCAGCGCATTCGTTTCGAGGCTCCGTCCCCGTCCGGAGCCCCACCTCTGTCACACTCCCATAACATATGTTCCAGGGTTGCCCTGGCCTCGCAAAACTTGCAGCGTGACGGATAAAGCTCTGGGTAACAGAGATTCAAGATCACTGGGCTCTGAAACGTTCCGGTCTGCAGCTGTCGCCACGTGACCGCCTGCTTTTTGTTCAGTTTTCGGTGTGGTGGCGGAAATTTGCACCTGGCCAGTCTGTAATTCTGTGTAATGTCCTTGAAACTTGTAAGGCGATCCTCCCACTCCCACTCCACACCCGACGTCGCGGCCGAGACGGCGGCGGCGTTGACGGTGGCGGCTCGGTGAGAGCGTGTTGTCTGTGCTATCGTGTTGTGATCCGTGCATGTATCAAAGAGACTGCAACGCACCCGTCACCTATATCATCATCATCAGCCTGTCTACGCCCACTGCAGGGCAAAGGCCTCTCCCATGTTTCGCCAATCAACCCGGTCCTGTGCTTTCTGCTGCCCCGTTATACCTGCAAACTTCTTAATCTCATCTACCCACCTAATTTTCTGTCTCCCCCTCACGCGTTTGCCATCTCTTGGAATCCAGTCAGTTACCCTTAATGACCAGCGGTTATCCTGCCGACGTGCTACGTGCCCGGCCCATATCCTTTTCTTCTTCTTGATTTCAACTATGATATCCTTAACCCCCGTTTGTTCCCTGACCCACTCTGCTCTCTTCCTGTCTCTTAAGGTTACACCTATCATTTTCCTTTCTATCGCTCGCTGCGTCGTCTTCAGTTTAAGTTGAACCCTCTTTGTAAGTCTCCAGGTTTCTGCTCCGTAGGTAAGTACCGGTAAGATGCAGCTGTTATATACCTTCCTCTTGAGGGATAGGGGTAGACTACCATTCATGATTTGATAATGCTTGCCGAATGAGCCCCATCCCATCCTTATTCTTTTAGTTATTTCACTCTCATGGTGCGGCTCCGCGGTTACTACCTGTCCTAAGTAGACGGTACTCCTTTACAACTTCCAGTGTCTCGCCACCTATCGCAAAGCGCTGTTCTCTGCCAAGATTGTTCCACATTACTTTAGTTTTATGCATATTAATTTTCAGATCTACTCTTCTACTTTCCGTATCCAGTTCAGTAATCATAAGCTGTAATTCGTCTCCCGCGTTACTCATCAATGCAATGTCATCAGCGAATCGCAGGTTACTGAGATACTCTTATCCCTAACTCTTCCCAATCTAGGGCCCTGAAAACCTCCTGTAAACACGCGGGGAATAGCATTGGAGAGATCGTGTCTCCCTGCCGTACGCCCTTCTTTATTGGGATTCTGTCGCTTTCTTTATGGAGGACTATAGTGGCTGTGGATCCGTTGTAGATTTCTTCCATTATGTTTATATAGGCTTCGTCGGTGCCCTGATTCCGCAGTGCCTGCATGACTGCTGATGTCTCCACCGAATCAAATGCCTTCTCGTAATCTATGAAGGCTATGTATAGGGGTTGGTTGTATTCCGCGCATTTCTCTATCACCTGATTGATAGTATGAATATGGTCTGTTGTTGAGAAGCCTGTACGAAATCCCACCTATATAAAGACGTGTTAACAAACCCTGCCGTTCTTCTTGTTCCCGTCAACACGTAGTTGCCCCTGTCCTTTGTCAGACACGCGACGCGTTACATACACCAGCTTTACGTAATTTTCGGATAATATGAGCGCTTTTTGCACATCCGCGCTCCTACAAGCCATCCGCTTCCGTAATCCTCTTCTCGGTGATAACGATTCGGTGATAACCTATGTACGAAGCCAACAAACTTGAGGAATGTTTCTTATCATAGCATTGTAAGATGGCTTTGTCATTTTTCTTGCCTTGTTCAATGCGTTATGCCTTGCGTTTTTCTGACCTTGCCAACATACTCTACTTTGCTCTGTTTGATTGTTTACTTGAGTTAGAATTTTGTGTATTTTGCCGGGATTATTATTTTTACACGTTGCGTCTTCATCTTTGAAGCACATTTTAACCATTTTTTACAGCGAGACTTTTTGGCAAATCGTTCATTACCCAGCGAACCTAAAAACTATCATCATCATAAACGGGTACGGGTCACAAAAGTTGCGCAAGTCCTACTGCTCGGCACTGGTCCTTTAAAATTTAGGCCACAGTAAACCGAACAAACACTGAGAAGCGTCGGCGCCGAGCCGAAGACCCCGAGTATGTACACAGACTGAGAGAAGATGCCGAAGCCATGGAAGGCTTACACCAACGACGATGCGCCCGTAGATCTATGAGAGGTACGAACGTTTGGTTTCAGTGCGAGTTTCTGTCTCTGGAGTTCGGACATCCATGTCGTGGCACTGATGTACGCAGATGATATGTGACACAGTTGCGTGTAGTGGTGCTGGAGTTTGGTCACCGATGCCGTGGCTGCGACCATCTGTGGTTTAACTCAAACCTCTGTGCGCTCAGAGTCAACGTAGAAAAACAAGTTAGCATCACCTAGCTAAAGCCAAGGAACGACCTGAAAGCAACCTAGAAACGACCTGCATCACCTAGCTAAGGCGTAGAAACAACCTAGAAGCAACCATATTAGCGTTCAGAGTCGACCAGTTTCGCTGTTTCAAGCATTGCGCGACTTAGTTCAATATTAGGGTTTTCTTTTTTTCTTACAAGTTTGCTTGTTCATTGGAGTTATTAACTCAAACTATGCCTTCTTGCAATGCCTTCTTGGCGTGTGTCGTACTTTTCTATTAGTAAATAATCGCCACGCAAGCGCTGAACTATTGCGTGTACTACCGTAATTAAGGCTTCGATGGGAGTCATATACTTCGACTATATATATATCACTGATTATTCATGTGTCTACGCGGGGATTAACGCTTTGTGAGGCTTTCTTTGCCTTTACGCCGATCCCCTAAGCAACTATGTATACTGGTTGTCTGAAATGAATATGAAATATGAAAATCATTAGTTCTATGCGCCCCGAATATGGATGCAGTGTGGGTTTTCTGCATTGTGCCTACGCTTCGTTTGCTTAGTTGTTGCACAAAATTTAATGGCTTGTTCAGCTATTTGCGCTTGTTTAGCTAACTGAAAAGTTATAGCAAGCCATGTAAGGTACACGATGGACAAATTGAGGACAAATGCAATAACACAGTTTAGGTCTGCGTGCCATTGACGCTTAACAGGCGCTGTTTTCATTGTTGGTGTACGTACGAGGCATTTTTTCATCATGATCCGGGCTATCTAATAAAACTCCCGCAGTGAAAGTCTGATGACTTAAAGCGGACATATGTTGCGCAGTATCTCTAGTATCCCCGCCTACCGCATGAGGTCACCGCTACCAGTTCTAAGCTAGTGTGCCTCGACGCTTGGCAGCCCATTTAGGGTGTTGCCACTCTATGAAGGGGGCCCGGTGATGCCAGCATGCCGCCATTTTCCGGCCAGCGCCCTGCGCCTCTCAGTGGCGCCGTCGTAAAGCGGTGAGTCACCCTGAGCACAAATATGGCAGCCGCGCCGTAGCACACGACGCAGATGCCTTTCGCCCTAAAGCGGAGAAAGCGCACATCAAGACACCTTATTCTGAGCGTGTTTTCTGGCTGGGCGTTGAAGGGAAGCACTTGCCAAGTGCAAGTCGAGTGCAACAGGATCAGCGTGCCAAGGCGATAAGCTTTTGTCCTTTTAGTTGTTCTCGAACTCGTTTTGTAACTTGGAGAGCAAAGCTAACCGAAACGTACCTTCCACGCCAAACGACCCAGCCATTTTGTCGACCGTCTCAAATGTATTCGGAAAAAAAAATAGTACCTGACTCATTTCATTGAAAACATTGAAGTTGGTAGAATATTTCGGAGAGAAAAAAAATTTGGTCAGGTGAGAGCCTTGCGAATTTCGCAGAGTGTCGTCTGAGGGTTGTGTGTCAAATAATAAACATTATGAAGTTATCATTTCTCTTTTGCTTACCAAATTTGGATTACCAGCAATGGTGTTTGCATAAGTTGTTTGAAGTTGATATTAGAGGAGGAGGAGGAGGAATGAACGTTTATTGCACGAAACGGTATCGCGGTGCAAGACCCGCGTCTACCCTAGGTGGGAGTTCTCCTCATTCCAGGAACCCTCTGGCTTTCGCTGCCTCCTTGGCCCTGGCAGCGCCGCCCTGGCGACGAGACGTCGTTGTTCGTCCAGGTCCTCCGAGGCGAGCTTGGCCTCCCACGTTTCGATGAGGTGTTCGTTTGCTTGACCGGCGTCACAGGCATTCGGCGAAGGCGATGAGTTGGTGTTTATATTGCATGGACACGCGAGGATCATGTGGGGCAAGGTGTCAGGTACACCGCAGACTGGGCAGAGATATTCGTGCAATGTTGGGTACAGCTTGTGCATGTGTATACCCTGTATGTAGGTGTTGCTCTGAAGTCTTCGCAGTATGGTGCTGTCCTCTTTGTTGAGCTTTGAATGTGGTGGTGGGTACTCTCTGCGTTCCAGCTTGTGGTGTTGTAGTATTGCAGAGTAAGTGATTGGTACGGGCTCAGCCTCCGTGGACGTAGTCCTGGCGTCTGGAGAGTGGGAAGGTATAGCCCGGTAGGCGTGATCGCGGGCCACGGCGTGTGCCGCCTCATTCCCCCTCCAGCCCCTCGTGCCCAGGAACCCATGTGACACAGGTGTACGGCATCGGAGTGCTTCGGTGCTTCAGTATCTTGAGTGCTTGGGCAGACACACGACATTTAGAGTAGCTTCGCGTGGCTGCTTGCGAATCAGTAAATATGACACCTGCATCCAAGCACGTAGTGGTAGCAAGTGCGATTGCCGCCTCTTCTGCAGTTTCTGGGCGTTGGGCGCGAACTGTGGCAGATGCGAGCTCTATGCCCCGAGAATCTACGACGCTCAAAGCGTAGGCGTCTCTATTGGGATACTTGGCTGCGGCTGTATATCTGGCGTCAGCATCTTGGTTGTGATTTCGCCGCAGAACATTCACTCGGGCTTGCCTTCTTTCTTTGTGATGCATGGGGTGCATGTTGCGTGGAATTGGTGCAATGCAGAGAGATTCGCGGATGTTTGGCGGGATGCGTTCTTTTCGGTCCGTGTTTGTGTCGGCTGTAAAGGTTAGAACTTCAATTTTTTTTTCTGCCATATACGCCTCCAGAAACAGAGCGAGACTGTTCTATGTTTGCATTTTCCGCTCGTGATATTGCTCTATGTATAAATTATCTGAGTAAAGCATACTTAATACACGGAACGTGCATTATGCGTTAAGAATATTTCAGTCCACTGAGGGGAGAGAGAGAGAGAAATACTTTATTTCGTATCCGGCGTATGTGAGAACTGGGCTCCCGCCTAGGTGTCGACTAGAAGGAATTTCCTCCTAGCGGCTTCCTCGACCCGCTGTATTGCCCAGAGTTGCTCGTCCAGGGCTGAGCTGAGCAGCGCGGTCCGCCAAGGCACGTGGAGACTGTCGGTGAATGCCGTGTTCGCATTGCTGTGTTCGAAATCTCTGGGATTTCCATAGGATGTGTTGAAAAACTAACAAATCATGGGCCAGTGATGTAACAGAGTCGAAAGACATGTGCCGGAAGCTGCATTGGCCACAACTGTAAAATCATGCCAACAAAGAAGAACACGTGTCCATTACAGGATCAATCCAAAAGATGGGCAAGAGAGTCCGCACACAACCTAAATAGAACACGTCTACCAGCTATCTTTCAAGAGCGATCCTTTTTAACACGAAAGCGTTTTATGCCGGGGTCCACCAAGTATATCTGTTATGGATATGACGTTGATATAGTTAACGCTACCCAATGAGAAAGAAAAATCATTATGAAAACCTTCCCCCGCCGGGAATGGAACCTCTGACTCCGTGGCCCGCGACGAAGGGCGCCCGGTTTCTTGCCGACTAAGCCACCGACGCAGCTGTAGAGCAACCTGCCAACGCGCCTTATATCTCTCACACATTCCTCTCTCGCACGGTGCTCTCTGTTGGCGTGGTGGATCGGTGTCGCCGCCTGTGAGCGGGGAAGAGAAGTAATGCGGCATGACACTTACTAGCGCCGATAGCGAACGATTAGTCGACGACGCAGTTAAAGCATGGCCTCCGAGATTGCATTGGCGTCAGAGATTGCACACTGGTGCACAATCTCGGATGCCATGCTTTAACTGTGTCTCGATAGCAGTGAGAAACATTGGCCGCGCTAGCATCGGAGAGTCACCGATGTAGTTATGTTCTTTGCCTTTAGCTTCGTGTTAGCGTGTGACGGCTCTTTGTCGGAGTAGTGCATCCTCCACATGCACCAACATTGTTCGGTGCATGTGGAGCTACTTCGGGTGCGATAGAACCGACTAATGAAACTGCTGCAGTGAGCGCGGCCCGCAAGGCAGCGATGTCGACAGGGCGAATGTAGTGCCTTGGTGGAAAGAAACAGAGGCCAGGATGACGTAGAACGCCTGCGCGCGCTCGCGGCTCAAGCTACGAACCTCTGCCTCCCGCGCTGCTGAAGCGCAGCGTGGTAGTGTATGCATGAGCGCAGGAGTAGGTTACCTTATTACTCAGGAGCGCACAGCGTACCACTTCTTTTTGAAGACGCGTATATATGGAGTGCCAGTGTTCATTACGTGCTTGTTGGTGTTTTTGCGCTGGATACACGATACGCTGTGTGTCCAGGTATATATGTTGACAACTTCAGCTACAACAACGGTTAATTCATGACCATGGGCGTTAGTCGTCGCGATGGAGATTTGCCACTAGGCGTCAACGTGAGTGTGTCCACGTCAAACGGTGCTATAGCTGTCAAACACCAATAGCCATTGTACAAGCTGCCAGCCTCACTTCGTATAACATTACAATTTTTTGCTATCGCATTCATTGCTTCACCCTTGCGGTGAAACTGTGACTTTTTTGTGAAAGAGAAACCGAGGCATAAGTTATTGTAGAAACAAATGCATTATCCCAGCAGATACTGAAGGGAGAAACAAATTATTCCTGCGCGTTGGTTCCCATTGATACCCCCGCACGAAAGTGGCGAATACTCTATGCACAGCCTGATCTTTATTTCACAAGCAGTTTAGTACATGACACATGTAAATAACCTTTGCGACAAGCAAGACATTGCATACCTGCGCACAGGCGAACACAGAAAGTTCTCCTCGGCCCATCAATGCATGCGAGCATAGGCGTGCGCAGGGTTCCCCTTCAGGGGGGGGGGGGGGGGGGGGAGCGAAGGTTCGTTGAAGCCCCCCCCCCTCCCTATTAAGTCAATGTATGGGGCAGAATTTGCCCCCCCCCCCCCCCCCCTGTCCTTTTTATTCGGAACTTAGCCTTTGTATAGGATCCTGCACTTTTTATTAGTGATGGCTTAGCTGTCTCTCTTTCAGACGGGCTGCTTGCTCTCCTAGAATTGCGGTTTGTTGAATTGTTACACACAACCACGGCACTTGTAGTGCACTGCTAAGTACACGCCCATATTTCGCGCTGACCGCCAAGAGTGCTCTCATGCACGATCATTGAAACACGGGCCTGTGTTCAATGTATACCCTACCGCAGCTATTGCTGTTTGACAGCGAAAATTCTAAAGTAAGGAAACGATGAATAGCTATTACGTATCTAAGTTCGGCTTCAAAAAAGTCGTGAGAACTATCTTTTTATGCAACGTAATAATCAGACTTCCTTACTGAAAGACGCTCAGTTTCATCCCTCCATTATCGCAGGTGTGTCCAAAAGCCTCTTGCAGCAGCTGAAACGTGGTAATAAAGTGCTGGAGCTAAAATAATAAATGAGCACGCACGTAATACCTTACGTTCACCGCTTCTAGCACAATATAAAGACAGTCGCAGCCTTCCACAGTGTGCGGATTGTTGTGTCCCATCTATGCGCATTAGCTGGGATTTTGCCTTCGCTGGCGAATAAGAAGCCAGCTGCATGCTCCAAGAAGCGCACTACATGATACACCGAATGTGTTAGCAATGTGGTCCACAATATTCAGACAAACGGGCTGGTGTTCTAACGATCGTGCAAGAGAGCACCGCTTGGTGGTCAGCAGCAACATGGAAGTGCACTTGGCAGGCCACTGCAAGCGCTGTGGTTATGAGTCACACTTCAGCCGAACCACATTTATTATGAGAGAAAGTAGCTGCACTGAAACAGAGATAATTGGGGAATACCTAGTAGAAAGGGCAGGCAGTCGGTACCTTAGCAAGCCATGACTAGACTGAAGTGACAAAGAAGTGATGCTCTTGAAATTTACCTTTAGACGTGTGAAGTTTAGGCTGTGCACTGTCTCTTTTGCCTTTCACTAAGGTTAATTATGTAATGGACACGTGTGATAGCGTGCTGGCATGACCTTGCAGTTCAGGTCAGTGCATTTTCCAGTGCATGTTTGATCACTGGTCCATGATGATTTGATAGTTAATCCTTGTGGTTACATTTGTAAAAATATTACCTTGTTCAACAGTGATATCAATGTTACGTCATCCGAGTTGCATGCTGCAGCCGCCCATGCACCGCGTGCTCTTTTTTCTGTTCCTCCTCCCCATTTACTACATATTTCCGAGATGCGAATGAAACTACGGATTATGCATGGAGACGCTGTCTGATTCACTTCCTGATGCACGGGCGCATCGCTCGGCTCTGCTACAATGACTACGAGTTCGGAACTGAAACAAGAGAAAGATCCTGCAGGACCGGTCAACTACCTGGGACCCACGGCAGCCATGGCCCACAAGCTAATAGACTTTGATGATACAAGAGATATGTGGCAACCGTATCTTGCAAAAACCGAAGCGTACTTTGAAGCTAACAGTATCACTGAAGATGCGAAGAAAAAAGCCTTGCTTGTCGCCGCTCGGAACTTCGACAGTTGAAGTCTTATGTGGAAAAGTTGCACCTCTAGAACCAATTTCTCTGAGCTACAATAATGTTGTGACGACCTTAAACAGCTATTATAACCCACAGCCGAATGAACTTAGCCAGCTGTTCAAGTTCTATCATCGCTGTCAGCAAGAAGGAGAGCCTATGCACGCATTCATTGTGGCTATACGACAAATAGCGAATAATTGCCAATTGTGTCAATGTTGAACAACATGATAAGGGACCGGATAGTGTGTGGGGTAAGGTCTAAGAGCTTGCAGAAACACCTACTAGCGAAGAAGGACTTGTCTTTGGCTGACGATGAGGCCCTCGCTCTTGCCGCGGAAACCGCCGAGCTAGACTTGCAGGGCATTTCAGCCGACAGCGAGCAGGCGAATGTGCTACAATTGTCGCAGCGAAGCGAATAAGCCTGGAAGAAAAAGAAACAGTTAACGTCGCAAGCCCTGTGTAGATGTTGTGGTAGCTATGGGCACAAAGCTTCGACGTGCAGACTAAAGAATATGCGGTGTTTCAAGTGTAGGCGGCAAGGTCACTTAGCCAGAATGTGCTCTCCCGAAATCACCACCAACAGAGCGCTAGCGGCAACTGCGCATGCTAAGGACGACACTGAAAACAGCAATAGCAGTGCATAGCAGATTTGGTCATTGACTACTGATCCAGCCTTGGTTCCGCCTGTCAGGAAGTGTTTCAATTCGGGTGGCATCAATTTAACAATGAACGTCGACACAGGATCGCCAGTCTGTGTAACTCCCAGGGCAATCTATGAAACGTACCGTGAACGACGGCCGCAGCTACAAGATGCTCAGATACAGCTGTCATGTTATCTTGGCAAGCTTCCGGTGCTTGGAGTGCTCAAGATGAACGTTTCTTTCCGAGCTTCTACAGTGAACTGTAGCCTAACGGTTCTAAATTGTGGTGCCCCAGACTTTGTGGATGGGATATTTTGCAGAAATTACGTGAAGAAGGCACCCCTGTGTTACTCGTGAAAGAGGAAAGCACGTCGACGTCACTGTCCGCAGCACTACTGGAGCGCTACGCGGAGCTGTTCACCAACGGAACTGGACAGCTAATAGGTCCACCAGCCCGATTACACGTCAAAGACGGAGCCAACCCCAAGTTCTACAAGGCAAGAAAGGTCCCATTTGCACTTCGCGAAAAAAGTGTCTCAATAGCTGGACAGGCTAGTCGCACAGGGCATAATTTCTTCGGTGCCTCATTCTGAATGCGCTACGCCCATAGTACCCGCGCTGAGAGAAGACGGGACAGTGCGGATTTGCCGCGACTTTAAGGTCACCTTGAACCCGTGTGCGAAGTGGAACAATACCCATTGCCGGTTATAGATGAAATATTCGGAAATCTCTGTGGGGGGAGAGAAGTTCAGCATCGTAGACCTCCGAGATGCTTACAATCAAATCTCGCTTCACGACGACTAAAAAAAACTTCCCCATCTCCCGCTAAAGGGAACCATGTGTGGATGCGAAGCAGCGGGGAGATGGTTAGCTTGAGGGGGAGAAGCGTCGCCGCTCTCGTTTGGCGGCAGCGGCCCGGGCGCTCATCGCGGCGCTGCACAGGAGAGAGAATGGGGCGCGCTCCGTCATTTTTATACCGCGGAACTACCGTGGTGCCCCCCAGCGGAGTATGCAGCTGTCGCACCACCTGTCGCGCGCCGCTCCGTAGAGGATTCCTAGAGGAGAGAACCGTAGGAGAGGAGAGAGAGAGGGGACGCGCATGCGCTGTGGGGGGTGTCGGACGCGGGAGCCGCTCCGTAGAGTAGAGGATTCCTACAGCAGAGAAAGGGGCTGAGCGTAGCAGAGAGGGGGGAGAGGACGCGCATCCGGTGTCGGGGTGTGGGACGCGGGGGGCCGCTCCGTAGAGTAGAGGATTCCTAGAGGAGAGAAACGGGGTGAGCTTAGGAGAGGAGAGAGAGGGGGGAGGGGGATGCGCATGCTCTGTGGGGGGTGCAGGACGCCGGACGCGGGCGCCGCCCCGTAGAGTATTCCTAGAGGAGACGAAGGGGGTGAGCGTAGGAGAGGAGAGAGAGGGGGGAGAAGACGCGCATGCGCTGTGGTGGTGCCGGACGCGGGAAGGAGGGACGGACATAGCCCTGAGCATAAGATGCTTCGCATCTAAAAAGCTGGCGGTCATTAACACCCACCGCTTGCCCTTTGGCATAGTCTCGGCACCCGCTATATTTCAACGCAAGATCGAGGAGGTGCTAAAGAGTCTGCCAGGTACCCAAGCGTATCTAGATGATGTGTTAATAGCAGACACCGCTGGAGATCAGAATGCCAACGTTGAGGCGGGGCTTCATCGTTTCAAAGAACATGGAATCAAGCTTCGCGCTGACAAATGCAGATTTTCCGAGCCATCAGTCACCTATCTTGGCCACCGCATCGATGCAGAGGGGTTACATCCGCTAGAAAAAAACTTGCCCATCTCCCGCTAAAGGGAACCATGTGTGGATGCGAAGCAGCGGGGAGATGGTTAGCTTGAGCGAGAGAAACGTCGCTGCTCTCGTTTCGCGGCAGCGGCCCGGGCGCTCATCATCGGGAGAGAGAACAAGGCGCGCGCGCTCCGTCATTTTCATACCGTGGAACTACCGTGGCGCCCCCAGCGCAGTATGCAGCTGTCGCGCCACCTGTCTTGCGCGCCGTTCTGTAGAGGATTCCTAGAGGAGAGAACAGGAGGGACCGTAGGAGAGGAGAGAGAGGGAGAGGGGACGCGAATGCGCTGGGGGGGTGTGGGACGCGGGAGCCGCTCCGTAGAGTACAGGATTCGTAGAGTAGAGAAAGTGGGTGAGCGTTAGGAGAGGAGATATAGGAGGAGGGGACGCGCATGCGCTGTGGGTGGTGTGGGACGCGGGCGCCGCTCCTTAGAGTAGAGAATTCCTAGAGTAGAGAAAGGGTGAGCGTAGGAGAGGAAAGATAGGGGGAGGAGGGGACACCCATGTGCTGTGGGGGGGTGTGGGACGCGGGGGGCCGCTCCGTAGAGTAGAGGATTCCTAGAGGAGAGAAAGGTGGTGAGCGTAGGAGAGGAGAAAGAGGGGGGAGGGGACGCGCATGTGCTGTGGAGGTGTAGCACGAGGGCGCCGCTCCGTAGAGTAGAGGATTGCAGAAGAGTTTATAGGCGGCTAGTTGGGCATAGATTCATTATGACAACTGGCAGGGCAAACAAACGAGACGAAGTGAGAAAGTACAGAAACAAGCGGAGATTGAAACTTGGGATTTAATCGTAGGAGAAATATATACAAGAAAAACACAAGGGGGAAAGAGGGTTACAGGGGAAGGGTCAACCAACATCAGGTGTCATCGAGAAACGCAATCTCACAATGTAAATGTGATACGGAGGGTGAACTGATACAGATACTGATACAGAACTGATACGCCCGTACGCCGCCGTTCTGCCATCGCGTGATTGCTGAGAGAGTGTGAGGAAGCACAGACGGACGGATGAGCGGACGCCGACGCTGTACCATCGCGTGATTGCTGAGAGAGTGTGAGGAAGCATGGACGGACGGATGAGCGGACGCCGCCGCTGTGCCATCAAGTTCTTGCTCAGAGAGTGTGAGGGGGCACGAACGGATGGATGACCGGACGCCGCCGCTGTGCCATCACGGCAGATTCCGTCAGAGCCTTGTTCCTGGTTCTTCCCAAGTTCAATCATATCGGTCGAGAAAGTTCGATCTAAAATCGGTAAAATACTTGTTGCCACAGGTATCAACGCCCACCATGCAACTGAACACGACAAGGTGTGCTTGGGACAAATAATAAAAATCTCCTGAAACACATCCTTGACGAGACCGGAACCAAACCAAATCAAAGAAGAGTACTGGCCAAGATCCTCCACGAAGCCACGAGGTCATCATTGGAGGAGGAAGTCCTGGATTGTCTTGCAAAAAAGTACCTGCCTCTGAAAACGAGCGATGACGGCGCCTATACCGAATACAGCGGGAGACCAAACTCCACCCTTGACAAACCATTCACCATCGAGGAGATCCGGAGAGCTCTACATGATCTCAACGGTAGATCTACGCCGGGCCCGGATGGTGTAACAAACAAGGCACTCCGAAACCTCCAGGACGAGTCGGTCGAGTTTCTCGCGGACGAAATCAACCTCATATGGAAGGAGGGCGCAGTCCCTGAGCAGTGGAAGATTGCGCGGGTCATCCTCATTCCTAAGCCCGGCAAGCCACCGGGCTTGGAAAGCCTGCGGCCAATCTCTCTTACATCTTGTGTGGGGAAGGTGGCAGAGCATGTCATCCACAACAGAATCACAGGGTTTACCGAAGAAAACGAGCTGTTTCCTCACAACATGGTGGGATTCAGGCCCGGTCTTTCAACTCAGGGACGCTATGAGTCTCATCCAAGGCTCAGATACTCGACAGTAACACGCGAAACACGAGGGCCATTCTCGGTCTCCACCTGGAGAAGGCTTTTGATAATATACATCACTCCATCTCGAACCTAGGCCCTGGGCGCGGCCTTCCATGCTTTAGTTCTATCTTTCCTCGAGGGACGCAGAGCCCTGCTCAAGGTCGGCGAGATCGAGACGGACAAAATGGAACTGAGCAATAGGGGCACCCCGGAAGGGTCCGTAATTTCACCGCTATTGTTCACTATCGCCATGGTTGGTCTATCGGAGGGTATGATCAAGATTCAAGGCATCGGACATACCGTTTACGCGGACGACATACGATCTGGTGTGCTGGAGGCAGCGAGGGGCACATTGAATCTGCCCTCCAGGAAGCCATCGACTACACAGAGTCCTTTCTGCAGGATACGGGCCTCAGGTGCTCAAGGAGTAAATCGGAGCTGCTCTTGTATAGACCCAGCAGGCGGGGAACGCAAGTCGAAAGACTGGAAGCCCCTGGCAGAGAGCGACATTAACCAGCACACCAAGAGTGGGGACACAATCCCTAGGGTCGCGTCGATCCGCATCCTCGGTATGATCGTGGAGTCGTCAGGCACAAATAGCTAAACAACACTCCGGCTCGCGAAAAAGACTGACAGCACTATCGGCCTTACCAGGAGGGTTGCCAACAGACGCAGTTGTCTTGCAGAAGACAACCTGGTCAGGCTTACCCACGCGTTCTTACTGTGCCACTTTACCTACGTCGCGGCCATGCATGTCTGGCAGAGGGCTGAGAGGGATAAATTAAACGCCATGATCCGGAGAGGCATCAAGAGCGCTCTTGGTATCCCGAACTACACGCAAACGGAAGGACTCCTCAAGCTGGGAATGCACAATACGCTCGAGGAGATTGCGGAGGCACAGGAGAGGGCACAGATCATCAGACTGTCGGGCACGAAGGCTGGGAGGCGACTCTTGATGGTCACGGGTATCCCGCTGGCCACGGTTGACGACAATTACCAGGGATTGTCAAAAAGACAACGTGAGCAAATTATCGTTTCCCCCATTCCGCGCAATATGCACCCGTCTGCAAAACACGGGATGAAGACTGGCCAGGGCGGCGGCGATCCTCCGCAGGGTAGCAGAGATCCCTGGGGAGAGCTTTTTTGTCGACGCGGCCCGGTACGGGAAAGCAACAAATACGCAGTGGTCTCGGTCGACCAAGCTGGTTCGGTCATCAACGCTGCATCGGTTGAATGTTCCTCCTCGAGCGCTGCCGAGCAGGTGGTCATCGCCGTCGCTCTCCTCGACGACAAGCATTCGAACGTATACAGTGAGTCACGGGCAGCCGTCCGTGCCTTCGCCGTCGGCGCAATCGCCAAGGAAGCACGCCGTATTCTCGGTGAAAAGACATCTCTAACCACATCTTAACGTGGTTCCCTGCTCACATGGGCCATTTTGAAGGAGGCCCCACCAACCTCAACGAGCTGGCCCACAAAAGGCGTGAGGTATGACGTTCCGCGCCCACGGAGGTTCTCCCAGGCCCACGACATTGGACAATAGAGATCAGCCCACCACATACAATGAAATTACGCAGCAGTTCTACCTAAGCAGGAGAGTCTACCCCCCTCCTCACAGAAAACTACACAGAGCCCAGGTCGTGACTCTTAGACTTCTACAGACTGATTCATATCCAAATCTGGCCTTATTTCACAAAATTTACCCGGATGCTTATACCAGCAGTCCGTGTCCCCGTTGTGGGGAAGAAGCTAACTTAGAGCATAAGCTCTGGCGATGCCCCTCGTTACTGGGCAGTGAACAAGCTAACCCCACCAAGTGGTGCTCCGCCATCAGAAGCCCCAACAAGGGGGGATCAGCTTTGGGCCATCCAGAGAGCCCACGATGCGGCGGTCAGGCTTAGCCTGCCCGTCCCAACGTGGGAGAAGCCCACTGCGTGCTAGTCGCGTCTCTCAGGACTATAAATCAAGTTCCACCATCCATCCATCCAAGGAAGTAAACTAGCAATTTACTTTACGGCATCTCTGACATTTGCCTAAGTAGTCCATTGCCTCATTCTTTTTTTCGTTGTTCACCAGAGATGAGGGGCATATGCAAGCAGTCTGCAAGCGTGGGCCTCAATCCCAACGTTAGCAGACTACTTGCAGTTAGTCCAGCTATTCGGCGCATGGTCGGGTCAAGTAGGCACTGCTAACTTTTGTACAGTGATTTCGAGCTTATCCTCCGTAGGGTATTTCCTTTGCGGGTTTTAAAGCGTAGTCCTTCATGCACCGAAATACCTCGTCCAACCTCATCAAACGCGAAAATTAACCGTCGGCGTGGTCATCGACGGTGTCAACGCGAGTAATGCAACAAATCATGCTCATGTGATGACGTCACCATATTACGCCATAATGACGTCACAGATCCCCAAAATTTGTGATGTCACCATGGCGCCACCATGATGTTACTATGATGTGACATAACGTGGCGTAATATGATGGCTTCATCTCATAACATCTTTGCTTGGTGAAATGCGCGTCGATCGCGGAGGCATGTGCAAAACCGTGTTAGGTGCGGGAAGCTTTATATTGGGTGGAGGACGATCAATACATCGCCTGAGAAGGAAAAAAAGGGATATAGCTTTCGCTTTCGGGTTGTTTTAGCGAATACATTCAAGCGAATACAAAATTCAAGGGCACTGTAAATTCTGAAGGTGTGTTCGGCGAAAGCCTGTGCCTGACGAAGGAGCGTTTCCGCATGCGCCGCTCTGCAATCACGTGATTGCCGAGAGAGTGTGAGGGAGCACGCATGGACGAATGAGCGGACGCCACCGCTGCGCCATCAAGTTATTGCTGAGAGAGCATGAGGGGGCATGGACGGACGGATGACCGGACGCCGTCATCCGTGCCACCTCACACACTCTCAGCAATAACTTGATGGCACAGCGGCGGCGGCGTCCGGTCATCCGTCCGTCCGTGCTCCCTCACACTCTCTCAGCAATCACGTGATGGCACAGCGGCGGCGTCCGGTCATCCATCCGTCCGTGCTCCCTCCCACTCTCTCGGCAATCACGTGATGGCAGAGCGGCGGCGTCCGGTCGTCCGTCTGTCCATACCTCCTTACACTCTCTCAGCAATCACGTGATGGCACAGCGGCGGCGTCCGGTCATCCGTCCGCCCATGCCCCCCTCATACTCTCTCAGCAATAACTTGATGGTGCAGCGGTGGCGTCCGGTCATCTGTCCGTCCGTGCTCCCACACACTCTCTCATAAATCACGTGATGGCAGAGCGGCGGCGTCCGGTCGTCCGTCCGTGTATGCCCCCTCATACTCTCTCAGCAATAACTTGATGGCGCAGCGGTGGCGTCCGTTCATCCGTCAGTCCATACTCCCTCACACTCTCTCATCAATCACGTGATGGCAGAGCGGCGGCGTCCGGTCGTCCGTCCGTCCATGCCCACTTACACTCTTCCAGCAATCACGTGATGGCACAGCGGCGGCGTCCGGTCATCCGTCCGTGTATGCCCCCCTCATACTCTCTCAGCAATAACTTGATGGCGCAGCGGTGGCGTCCGTTCATCCGTCCGTCCATGCTCCCTCACACTCTCTCATCAATCACGTGATGGCAGAGCGGCGGCGTCCGGTCGTCCGTCCGTCCATGCCCACTTACACTCTTCCAGCAATCACGTGATGGCACAGCGGCGGCGTCCGGTCATCCGTCCGTGTATGCCCCCTCATACTCTCTCAGCAATAACTTGATGGCGCAGCGGTGGCGTCCGTTCATCCGTCCGTCCATGCTCCCTCACACTCTCTCATCAATCACGTGATGGCAGAGCGGCGGCGTCCGGTCGTCCGTCCGTCCATGCCCCACTTACACTCTTCCAGCAATCACGTGATGGCACAGCGGCGGCGTCCGGTCATCCGTCCGTGTATGCCCCCTCATACTCTCTCAGCAATAACTTGATGGCGCAGCGGTGGCGTCCGTTCATCCGTCCGTCCATGCTCCCTCACACTCTCTCATCAATCACGTGATGGCAGAGCGGCGGCGTCCGGTCGTCCGTCCATCAATGCCCCCCTTACACTCTTCCAGCAATCACGTGATGGCACAGCGGCGCTGTCCGGTCATCTGTCCGTCCATATCTCCTTACACTCTCAGCAATAACTTGATGGCGCAGCGGTGGCGTCCGGTCATCCGTCCGTCCATGCTCCCTCACACTCTCTCATCAATCACGTGATGGCAGAGCGGCGGCGTCCGGTCGTCCGTCCGTCCATGCCCCCTTACACTCTTCCAGCAATCACGTGATGGCACAGCGGCGGCGGCCGGTCATCCGTCCGTGTATGCCCCCTCATACTCTCTCAGCAATAACTTGATGGCGCAGTGGTGGCGTCCGTTCATCCGTCCGTCCGTGCTCCCTCATACTCTCTCGGCAATCACGTGATAGCAGAGCGGCGCACGCGGAAACGCTCCTTCGTCAGGCACAGGCTTTCGCCGAACACACTTCAGAATTTACAGTGCCTTTGAATTTTTTCTCATGTGTCCAGTAAACCAAAGTGTTATGTATTCGCTAAAACAACCCGAAACCGAAAGCTATATCCTTTTTTTTTCGTTCTCAGGCGGTGTATTGATCGTCCTCCGCCCAATATAAATCTTCCAGGACGTAACACGGTTTTGCACATGCCTCCGCGATCGACGCGCATTTCACCAAGCAAAGATGTTATGAGATGACGCCATCATGTTACGCCACGTTATGTCACATCATAGTAACATCATGGTGGCGCCATGGTGACATCACAAATTTTGGGGAGCTCCGTGACGACATTATGGCGTCATATGGTGACGTCATCACATGAGCATGATTTCTTGCCTTACTCGCGTTGACACCGTCGATGACCACGCCGACGGTTAATTTTCGCGTTCGATGAGGTTTGACGAGGTATTTTGGTGCATGAAGGACTACGCTTTTAAACGCGCAAAGATATACCTTACGGAAGATAAGCCCGAAACCACTGCACAAAAGTTAGCAGTGCCTTCTTGACCCGACCATGCGCCGAATAGCTGGACTAACTGCAAGTAGTCTGCTAACGTGGGATTGTAGCCCACGTTAGCAGACTGCTTGCATATGCCCCTCATCTCTGGTGAACGACGAAAAAAACAATGAGGCAATGGACTACTTAGGCAAATGTCAGAGATGCCGTAACGTAAATTGCTCGTTTACTTCCTTGTGTTAAAATTTTAAATAAATAAATTCTGTTTTCGATTTTTATTATTTGTCCCAAGCACAACTTGTCGTGTTCAATTGCATGGTGGGCGTTGATACCTGTGGCAACAGCTATTTTACCGATTTTAGATCGAACTTTCTCGACCGATGTGATTGAACTTGGGAAGAACGAGGAACAAGGCTGTGACGGAATCTGCCGTTTCTTTGCCGCCAAGGCAGCATTCCTCCTCCTGAGGTTCGCTCCATTTTGTAGGAGG
>JALIZH010016015.1:0-62202 GCA_030522465.1 Rhipicephalus appendiculatus
CACTTCCGGGCCAATTGTTTGCCGTGTTGTTTGCTTCACGTACTTTACCTTTGTTCTTGTAACTGAAATTTGTTAAAAGTGTCATCCCGATATTTTAATTTTTATTTTTATGTGTTTGTACCTATAACCAAGTAGATATTATGTGTTAATTTTTGCCCCTCCCCTCTTCAATGTACGTTTGTACCCTGAGGGTATTTCAAATAAATAAATCAATAAAATAAAAAAAAAACTGAGATTGAAGTCCCGACGCCTACGTTGCAGACGTGTCTGAACTATGCGAACGGCAAAGTTTAGGTGGCCAGCCGATACAAAGCGCGCACTAATAACTTCTAGAAGGGATAGTCGTTGAGCTACTTCTATTCCATGTTTGCCAAGTAACTAGACTGATTAGCAGGGCGATATCCTGCGCTTAAATCCCCCTTCGTGTCCCCTCACTCTCTTCCTGGGGAAAAAGGGACCATCAACATAGGTCCAATCATGCGCATTGCATTCTCACAAAATCCGCCCACAAAATATTGACGATGCCCCTTTTTAATTAGGGGAGGGTTCTCCATTAATCAAAAGAGACAACCCGATTAAGGTGACCGCGTAGGCGGCTCGTACATGTGCAGCTGCTTCCGTGGGAACGTATCTTGCCTCCATTCTTTGCCGAGCGTTTTGCTGTCAAAAAGTTCGGGGCACACTGCGGCCTTCAATATACCTGCCGCCGCCGCGGTACTGAACGAAGAACCCCCCTTCGGCAGCAACATTCGAAGAAAAACACCCCCTTTCCGCTGCTCTTCGCGGCTCTAAAAACAAGTATCTTCACGTCCAAGCTGGCGGCCGGTCAGCGGGGTGGGTGCGGCGCGTTATTCGGCGTGACAAGGTGTCAAAAAAGTGGCATTCCGTGACAAAGGTTAATGTCCCGTCAGCCGCTCACGGCTTTAAAGTTTGAATACCGACATCTCTACCCCGCGTTGTTAGCCCGCGTTGTTAGGATTATACGCTTAGCCAAAGATCGTCGGTATGGCGCCAAAGAGACGGCACGACAACAGTTGCGCGATTGTTGCTTCCCCTCAGCCTCCTCCAGGTCGCTTTCAGTATCTGAGAAGCGAGGGCACACCTTTCAAGGGGTAAAATGTGACAAGCGCGACCACAACATTGACTTTGACGGCGCTTCTGTGACAGAAAGGAATGGGAAAATTCAGAACACACCTGCAAACATGAACCGCTCGCTGGGAACAGTGCCTCCGAAACAGTGTCTCCGAAATGTGAGGGCAATGGAAAGCCGGAGCCTTCTTGATCAGAAAAAGGAGGAGACAAACCGTCACTAAATAAATTGCGTTTCTCGGTACCGCACCAGCGGCGGCACACGTGTGTGTGTGCGTAGGAAGTTTCGGAGCTGCGCATGTGCAGCTTGCAAAACAAACTGGTTATTTTAGCGGGTATCTAAAGTGCAAATTCATCATCATCATCATCAGCCTGACTACGCCCACTGCAGGGCAAAGGCTTCTCCCATGTTTCGCCAATCAACCCGGTCCTGTGCTTTCTGCTGCCACGTTATACCTGCAAACTTCTTAATCTCATCTCCCTACCTAATTTTCTGTCTCTCCCTCACGCGTTTGCCATCTCTTGGAATCCAGTCAGTCACCCTTAATGACCAGCGGTTATCCTGACGACGTGCTAGGTGCCCGGCCCATGTCCATTTCTTCTTCTTGATTTCAACTATGATATTCTTAACCACCGTTTGTTCCCTGACCCACTCTGCTCTCTCACTGTCTCTTAAGGTTACACCTACCATCTTCCTTTCCATCGCTCGCTGCGTCGTCCTCAATTTAATTTGAACCCTCTTCGTAAGTCTCCAGGTTTCCGCTCCGTATGTAAGTACCGGTAAGATGCGGCTGTTATATACCTTCCTCTTGAGGGATAGTGGTAGACTATGATTTGAGAATGCTTGCCGAATGTGCTCCATCCCATCCTTATTCTAGTTATTTCACTCTCATGATTCGGCTCAGCAGTTACTACCTGTCCTAAGTAAGCGTACTCCTTTACAACTTCCAGTGTCTGGCCACCTATCGCAAAGCGCTGTTCTCTGCCAAGATTGTTACACATTACCTTAGTTTTATGCATATTAATTTTCAGACCTACTCTTCTACTTTCCGTATCCAGTTCACTAATCATGAGCTGTAATGCGTCTCCTGAGTTACTCATCAATGCAATGTCAACAGCGAATAGCAGGTTACTGAGATACTCTTCATTAACTCTTATCCCTAACTCTTCCCAATCTAGGGCCCTGAAAACCTCCTGTAAACACGCGGTGAATAGCATTGGAGAGATCGTGTCTCCCTGCCGTACGCCCTTCTTTATTGGGATTCTGTCGCTTTCATTATGGAGGACTATAGTGGCTGTGGATCCGCTGTAGATTTCTTCCATTATGCTTATATAGGCTTCGTCGATGCCCTGATTCCGCAGTGCCTGCATGACTGTTGATGTCTCTACCGAATCAAATGCCTTCTCGTAATCTATGAAGGCAATGTATCGGGGTTGGTTGTATTCCGCGCATTTCTCTATCACCTGATTGGTAGTATGAATATGGTCTGTTGTTGAGAAGCCTGTACGAAATCCTGCCTGGTCCTTTCGTTGATTGAACTCTAATGTCGTATGAATTCTGCTAGCAATTACTTTTGTAAATAGCTTGTAGACAACGGGCAGTAAGCTGATGGGCCTGTAATTTTTCAGTTCCTTGATGTCCCCTTTCTTACGGATCAAGATGTCGTTGGCATTCTTCCAAGAATCTGGTATCCTCCCTGTCGAGGGACACTTCGTATACAGGGTGGCCAGTTTTTCTAACATCATCACTCCACCGTCTTCCAACAGGTCTGATGTTACCTGATCCTCACCAGCGGCTTTGCCTCTTTGCATTCCCTTTAGGGCTTTCTTTAATTATCCTGTCAATACTGGTGCGATGTCAGATTCCTCTGGGCTATTATTGCTTCTTACGTAATCATCCTGACTGTCTCGGCTGCTGTACAGATCTCTGTAGAACTCTTCCGCTACCTCAACTATTCCATCCATATTGGTTGTGACCGTGCCTTCCTTGTCCCTTAATGCATACATCTGATTTTTGCCTATGCATAGTTTTGTCTTCATAGCTTTGAGGCTTCTTCCGTTCTTCAGAGCATGCTCAATTCTCTCCATATTATACTTTCTTATGTCGGCTACTTTACGCCTATTGATTAACTTGGAAAGCTCCACCAGCTCTATTTTGTCTGCTGCATTTGAGGCTTTCATGGTTTGACGTTTCTTAATGAGGTTTTTCGTCTCTTGGGACCTTACTCATTGCTGATTGTACGTCTTCGTAGAAGCGTTCAACCAATGCTGTGTGCATCAGGGCTAGATGTTGGCGCGTAGGCCTGTACTACCTCCATCTAGTACCTCTTATTAAACTTAATTATGATACTTGCCACCCTCTCATTAATGCTATAGTATTCCTCTATATTGCCAGCTATATTTTCAATTAGCATTAATTAGCATTGATTAGCATAACGCTAATTATGAGTATCGAAATCACTAACAGGGGAGCCTATTCACGTCAACATAATTCTTACAATAGTGATGTTGAATTCCAATGGCAGATCGCGAGCGCCCGGCCGGATCTCGAAGGGAGTGCGCAGATCCGAGCGGGATTACTCTCGTTAAATCTGCGATTGGAACGCGTGCCCCTCGACTGGAGCAGTCGGTACACCGAAATCTTGCGAGGGGGGCGTGAGAGGGTGCGAGGCGGAAGAGGGCGAAGCGTTTTACTGGTCGTCCATGGCTGCCCGCGACTGTAAACATCCGGCCTGACTGGATGAACTGCGGGCGCACAGAATACGTCACGCGAACTTCCAGCGAAATCCGCCGATTTCGGCGGAGCAAGAATTCTCGTTCCACGGAGCAATCCGTTATCTGCGGTTGCTCTCAATCTGCCATTGGAACACACAGTTCACGCTCCCAGTCTGCCATTGGAATCTGATTGCTCCACTCAGAGCAGAAAATGATGATCTGGATCTGCCATTGGAATTCAACATACGTGTGCGCACAGAGGAGATCGGAACCATTGCACCACTTGCTCATCTCGACGTGCACATCGTATCAATTTAACCAATAAAACGAAGACAGCAACGACAAAGCCGAAGAGCAACATCATCACAGACGACGAATATCAGCTGGTAGCACAGTGCTTACGCATATTTACGTAAACTTTGCACAGGCCTTCCTGCGCGATACCTTTAAAAATGAACTGCGCATTTCGTAACTGAAAGAATAAATAACAATGCGCGAAGCATCATTATATCGGGCTGAAAGGGAGAAAAATTCTGCAATATATCAGCGCGCAACATATCGCTTGTACTTTAGCAAAATCGGTTCAGTTTATGTGACACTGCTTCACCACCTTTGAAACTTTTCAGCACAATCTTTCTGGCAATCTTTCTTTCATCCAAGTCAAACAGTGAATTTTCATTTTCTTTGTAATCACAACATGTAATATAAAAAAAAAGGTATACTGATGCAAAAAGTACTTAATTCAGACGCTGACGCATATTGTTAGAGCGGATTTTATAAGATATTGGTATATTCCTCTTAAGTGCCTTAAAGGGGTAGCAGAAAGGTACATTCTAATCGCTGCTTTGAAAAGGTCGATGACGCCAAAGAGCAGGATATATTTGGCTGATCACTGGCGTGCCTGGTAGCTTGAATACTGCAGCTTGCACTTATTGGTGACATTTCAAGTCTTCCCGAACTAAAAAAAATACATTTCAATGGTGTCGATAAGAAATGTAAAGTTCTAAACGCCGGTTATATATTGGTGCTTGGCCTACGCTTACCTTGCGTCGTCGGGACAGGTCAAGAGGCAACCATAGTACCAGTCTCCAGATTCATACGGCTCAGGAAGCAACAAGCATGTTTACGATACTCACAGTCAAAGGACTGTGGGACAGTCGGTAGCCGCCTGTGCTTTTAGATGTGAAGCATCTTATGGCGAAGCTTAATCCGGTGGTGGTGGTGGTGGTGGTGTGCGGCGTGACCACCCATACTGCGCATGCGCAAACCCTTTCAAAAAAATAATAAAAACCTCCTCTTTCCCCTCTAGGCATCCCTCCCCGCGGCAACCACACCCTAACTACGCATGCGCCTCCCCTCCTCTCTCCACTCCTAGTTTCTTGGTTGAAAAAACCGACTGCTCGCGCTGCACAACCGTTCACTGGCCACCCCGTATATATGGCACTGGATCTTGACCTCCAAGGTGGTGCCGGTGGGAGATTTCTCCTGTGCGTTGTTGAACAATAAAAATTCGCAGCGTGCGCGTTAACTAAAAAGTGGACTGCGGGTCTCTGTGTCCAGTCGGACTCTTCAGTCACTCATTGCCCATTAGCAGCGATTGGCATGTTCTAGTAGGAAACACCGCGCCTTCACTGCGCGCTTTGCGCCTCCCCAGTTTTCTCTCCTGCGCAACGCTGCGATGAGCGCCAGCGTCAACGCCGCCGCCAGTGTAAGCGTCAGCGCCCGCTTCTTCGCATCTACACATGGTTCCCTTTAGCGGGAGATGGTGTGGTTTTTTTCAATGCGCATGGGTGTTTCCCACCAAATTCGAGACCGGATATCCTTGGCCTAAACAAAGACGATGCAGCACCTTTCTTTTCACTCCTACGCTGTAACAAGCCCTTTGTGTTTTTTATGCAGCGCAACGTCAAAACTGCATCTGCCGCTTATTTGCGCGTCGCGAAACCGCGACGCGCAAATTTGCGCTCCTCCTTTCTCGCTCGTTGTGCTTTTGCCGCTCCTAATTCCAGTAAAGGCACCTAAACACCAGAAATTCCAGGCCAACGACACAGTATTTCTGTACTTGACTCCCGCATCCTAATCCCTGCAGGTGCATCGTTCCAGGAACTTCTGAACTTTCAGTTATCACAGGGGAAACTTCGTGCCAAACGACAAGCTACCCTAGGAGCGCCGTAAAAAGCAAAAAAAAAGTTTTTCGCTGTCACAACCTTCTCTGGCTAAGATATGTCAGCGATGTGTGCAGTCCAGCATCTTGGCTTTACGCTGCGAAGAGGCTTTGTTAAGGTACCACCCCCTATCGCTGGGGATGCAAGGGGGTTGGATAGGTGAGATTCTTGGACAGAGAAGAGGTGGACACCTCAACTATGCCGTGCAGTGTTAGGGGATTAAAGTAACGAAAAAGAGGCTCAGCGTCGTTGGGAAAGGGACAGTTAAAGAATTTGGAGGAAAGAAAGGGGCGCCACCCCGAGAACGGAATTCCCACAACACCGAGCACCCATTAGAAAAATCGGTGGGTGTTAGACGGCTCTGGGAATAGAATCCTGTACCTCCTGCATTGGAAACAGATGCTCTAACCGCTCGTCTACCACTGGCAACGTCCACAGGCAACCTCACAAAGGGGGCCGTACGAGATGCACTTAAGGGGGGCGGGGCAGTGGCTGCAGGTGCTTTGGGAGGGGGGGGGGGCGATCGCCTTTCCCGCTCCCCCCTCTGGATCCGCCACTGGTGCACGCGTATGTGAACACAGATCTTCTTGTTAGTGTTCTCCATGTGCTCCTACATTTCTTAAAATCTGTGTCAATATAACAAAAAATTGTAAATATACCAAGTAAACATAATGAATTTGCAAGCACTTAACAAAAAATAATAAAAGGTATATATCAAGACGTAAATATTACATAATAAACGACCATGTTTCAGTTCCAATGCATGTATGCAATATACTAAGAATGGTAGTGAGCTATTTATACGCTGATAATGCAGACTGCACGATTTCAAATGCCGCAAAGACACAAGTAAGTCAATGTTTTATATGAACAGTGGTCTCGCATATGAGGGGTACACTCGATGACGGGCTGCTTCTGAGATCATACTCACTCCGTTGCAGGGGCGTAGCCAGAAATTTTTTTCGAGGAGGGGCAAGTACCTCCTTGATTTCGGGGAGGGCATCTTCTTCAAATGGTCATTTTACGCTCTGTTTGCCATGGCAAATAAAATTTTGGGAGGGGGGCCACGTGCCCTGTGTGCCATCCCCTCCCTACGCCACTTCACGCAATGCATTGAGCGTGCTCAAAATATTTGTAATTCACTTTTCAGAAAGTCTGCTATAACTTAGAAGGGCACAGGTTTGCGATGATTCGTAGGAATGCGTGGTACAGTTAGTTGTGCTCCTCTTAAGAACGTGGCAAGAAGATGTTCTGCCCCTGTCCCACTTACTTAACAGGAGCGTGAGTAATTATACAACAAATCCAACAGCGTAAAAGTTCGTTAATTCGAACTCTAGTGTTACTATAAAAGTGTTGGAATTAAGCGGAGGTCGAATTAGCGGGCAGGCGCTAGAATGAACAGACATCGCGCCACACTGCGCGGAGAGAATCCAGAGAAGCCACCTCTGGATTCGTTCCTGCAAATTAGGCGATACTACACTTTTGCGGCAGGTAATTTCGTAAATCAGGTTTATGCTCTAACAACGAACAGAATTTATTGATCATTCAGTGATACGCCAGAAACAAGCAGCAACTCGCATTCACGTGAGCAATCAGCCTAATGCCAAAATATACGAAGCTATTTGTGCTCCAAAACACGTTCATTTACATGGCAGGCTTAACGCAATGAAAATTTAAAGACTTTGTTAGTTTATTTAGAACAATATTGAAATTTTCGAAGGGGACACGGCTACACGCAAACATTGCCTGATTGAGCCGAGCCCCCCATGCAGCTGTAGGAACAGACAAATGACATTAACAACCATAAAAAACCGGCAGATCCCAAGCACTGTGGGAATCGATATAATGCGAAGCAGCCTGCAAGGAGCAAATCATGCTGTACAAAATATGCATGCCATGATTGACATGTGAGGACCTGTCATTTGTGTTCGTCATACAGTCATGCCGCGCAATACAAATTTTGGCGTATATCAAGCTAGCGAACTGGACGCAAGCGCACCATGAGCGTGGCATGTAAATGGCATTGTAGATTACATGCATGCCAAGATTTTCATGTTACCACCTGCCACTTATGATCTCTTAATTTTTTACCTCCAATCGCAGCGAGACGCGACACCAATCTGCCTCCGTTTCGCCTGCGTTCGTATTCTCGCGCTCTGCGCATCGTGCAGAACGCCATCCGCGTTCCAGGGTTGAAATTGACGGACGCTTTGTCAATTCCAAAGTGTGTTCCTCGAACGCCTGTGCCCACTGAGACGGGGTCGGTAAAAATGGAACGTGATGCGCGCGTCTCTTTCCTTGCATGATTAGAGATGCTGGACCCAGCGACGCTACGCAAGCAAAGTGCGAGTGCTGTAGAGTCCAACGCGGCCGGCGTCCGTTTGCGCGCCCCGGCGCCCACCTGGCACCGTGCCAGGGCATGGCTGGAGGGACGGAAGGACGACTGGACGGACGGACTTGAGCACGAGACATTATAGGCTTTCGCCTTAAAAATTTCGGGGATATCAAACTGGCGAAACGGCCACGACAGTGTCATGAGCGTGGCATGCAAGTTCTGTTGCACATGACATGTCATGATTTCCATATTACGACTTGTTATTTATGCTCATCATACAGTCGCGTCACTCAATACCAAATTTGGTGTATATTAAGCTGGCAAAACGACCCCGAGAGTGTCATGAGCGTGGTATGCAAATCATGTTGCACATGACATGTCATGATTTCCATATTACCACCTGTCATTTATGTTGGTCATGCATAAATGTCTCATCGTACCAATTTTTGGATATATCAAATTAAGAAGACGGCCTCAGGAGCACTATGGCCATGGCGTGTAAATCATACTTTTCATGACGTTAGTCATGATTTTCATTATATGACCAGTCATTCATGTTTTTCATACAGTCATGTTATGCCATACCAATTTTTGTATAAATCCCATTAACGATATGGCCAGGAGAGCACAAAGTCGTAGGCGGCTAGATAGATAGATAGATAGATAGATAGATAGATAGATAGATAGATAGATAGATAGATAGATAGATAGATAGATAGATAGATAGATAGATAGATAGATACGCTCAAAGTCGCCGACCTTCGCTAAGAAATGCTTCGCACTTCAAAATCCTCTGTGTACAGGACACATAGACGCACTGTATATAATGGCGTTTGGTGGCCTAAAGACGGTAGTTTTGAGGTGCAGATATAGTATGATGCTTTCAGCACGTACGTGGTAGTCGCTTAAATGTTTAGGACTCGCCTCTCCGGTAACGGGAATAGCTCTAGACTTTGAACGGCGCACGTTGCGGCCGCCGCCGTGCGCTCTTTTCCCTCGTTTCTGTTTGCCGTTTTCGTGCTTTGCCTATATCTGCGATGACGTTCGGAGTTATAACAGAATCGAGTGAGTATACGTGTCTGTGCAATCTATGTCCGGTAATTCTAGCATATGCCATCTCTTATGTCAACATAGGCGGCGTCCGCTCGTGTTGGTGTCGTTCGGCCGTTCGTACTCGCATGTGTTTGAGTATTTAAGGACGGGTTACTTTTGCAAAACACGTGGTCAATAACTCCTCACGGCGTGCACCTGCCTGCCGGAGGATGGGCTTGGTTGTCGGAATACGTCGGCGGAAAGCCGGGCTTATTCTGAGGTCAAATTTGGAAGTGATTTCTCAGGAAAGAAGTGCTTCCATTCTTGCATAGCGACTTTCTATATATGGCGAAAGGAGGTTCCCGCCTTCTTTTAGGCCAAAATTTCTTTTCATTGCCAAATTATAATAAACTATACACATGTGTGAGATGTGTGTACCGTAACGGTGTGTCGAACAAAGGGTGTTTTGCATAAAACTAATGAGCCTGTGTGTGTTTGTGTGTTGGTTATTTCCACAAGCCCGGATCGCTTCTGATCTTCACTCCAGTTGACAGCCACACTCGGGGAAACGAAAGTGTCGCTATCGTGTGCCGCCTCACCACTAGTGATCGAAAAATCAACAGTGGTGTTCGCCCTGTGAACGAGGCAGTCGGTCCCATATTTCGTTTGGTTGGACATGACGACGTAGGAAAGGAGGTGAGTGGCAATCACGCAAAGGAGCCTAAAACAATTGCCTTTGTTGTTTAAAAAAAGCTCACATCATGTTGTGCTGAAAGTTTGTCACCAAGTGACATCTTAGAAAAGCTACTATATGAAAGTTGTTTTACACGAGAACGGCCAAAACACGGTTCCTTGCCACGCCTCTTTGCATTTGTTGTTTTAGATGTGAAGCATCTTATGGCGAAGCTTAATCCGGTGGTGGTGGTGGTGGTGTGCCGCGTGACCACCCTTGCTGCGCATGCGAAAACCCTTTCAAAAAAATAAAAATAAAAAACTTTCTTTCCCCCTCTCTTTCCTCTAGGCATCCCCTGCCCGTGGCAACTACACCCTCACTGCGCATGCGCCTCTCCTCCTCTCTCCCCTCCTACGCTCCCCCCCCCGCTCTCCTCTGGGCATCCCTGCCCGCGGCGTCCACACTCTCAACTGCGCATGCGCGTCCCCCCCCTCTCTTTCTCCTCTCCTACGCTCCCCCCTCTCTCCTCTAAGCATCCCTGCTCGCGGCGTCCAGACTCCCACTGCGCATGCGCGTCCACCCTCTCTCTCTCCTCTCCTACGCTCCCCCCTCTCTCGCCTGGCGAAGCCGACGCAGGCAGCGTCTGCTAGCGAGTTTCTAGATTTAAAAAAATTGGCCGCGTATCTGCGTGCTTCGCTGCAAATGTCGTCGAAAGACGATAGTCTTGTGCCGGCCGTACAACTATGTTTTGCCTTGCCTCAGACAGCGCCTTCTCTACGTTGAATTGGCTGCATATGGCTGGTATTGATAAAACACTAGGGTCTTTAGAATTGCGTACCTATGTATTTTCTAATAAAAGAACACACGACCTGACACTAACATATTAATGTTGCGCCTCAGGTATGCGTAGTATTTGCTTTTTGATCGAATATGTTCACAAGTATGAAGGCAAACACCACTTCAAGATGGCTGGGCGTTCAGAAAGTGGTTACACTTTGGCCGAGTAGCTGAATCAGGTAAAGGACAGACAAACAGACGGACAGCCAGACCAAAATTTTTGCGTTCAAGTATCCCAAGAAAGACTATCGTCTTTAAAAACCGATTGCTCGCGCTGCACAACCGTTCACTGGCCACCCCGTATATGTGGCACTGGATCTTGACCTGCAAGGTGGTGCCGGTGGGAGATTTCTCCTGTGCGTTGTTGAACAACAAAAATTCGCAGCGTGCACGTTGACTAAAAGCCGCCTGCGGGTCTCTGTGTCCAGTCGGAGTCTTCTGTCTCTCAATGCCCATTAGCAGCGATTGGCATGTTCCTGTAGGAAACACCGCTGCATCACTGCGTGCTTTGCGCCTCCCCAGTTGTCTCTCCTGCGCAACGCTGCGATGAGCGCCAGCGTCAACGCCGCCGCCAGTGTAAGCGTTAGCGCCCGCTGCTTCACATCTACACATGGTTCCCTTTAGCGGGAGATGGTGTCATTTTTGTTGTGAGCCTTCATTATGTCTGTGTAAATCACTTATTGTGTAGGTATTGCAAACTCTTACGATGATTCCAGTTTCTCAAAATGATATCACGTTCTTCTTTTCAGGTACCATTTTTCATGGCTGCTCACGCTGAACAGGAGCGACAACGTAGCAAGTGACAAGTATGATTCCTCCAGCCTTCACGACTTTTTGATTCTTAATCATAAGGAATAACGATGGAAACATGATACCTATATCTACTGTTTATTTTGCATGACGTGACACTATGCACATCACAGTCACACATTTTGGTTGGTTATACTCATACAAGCATGTAAATGAGGAATATCTCAACTGCTTCAACTTCGCTGGAAATGGTTTGTTGTTTTGAGTTTTATTAAAATAATGCTAAAATTGAACTATCCTTTTTTTGCAGTCGCTGGGCAAAACGGCAAGTATTAATGGAGTTGCTTAAAATGAATACTTCACTATTTCCAGTAGTAGTCACGCAAAAGTATAGCATGGGTCAGTTTAGTAGCTTAAAATAGGCGTAGAGTCGGTTGACGCTTCGGTGGGTCTCAATTGACCCGCGTAGGAGCGTCACCGGCAAGAGTCGTCTGACTCCCTCAGAAGTCGTAGTGTGATCATTCGCATAAGAGTCCTCCCGCTCTTCTTAAGAGGGTCCGGGGACTCTCCTGAGCTCGCCGACTCTGACCCACCAAGAGAGTCACCATGTCTCTTCAAAGAGAGTCGTATACGTGGTAAGTCAGAACTCTCCGAAAAGAGTCAGGCATACTCTTTATTTTCTTAGAGTGTACGCTGTTATAGAGCGGGTGGCCACCACGGCCAACGGAGCTGCCGCAGGGCTAGAAATAATGACAGCGGTAGCAGAAAATTGAATGTTATACGAGGAAAGACCAGCAGAACGTGGACGCTGCAGCGGGTGAAGCGCCCTTCATGCTGTCTATGGCTCCAACGCAAGCTTTGCGATGAGAGCACAACACGTACAAAGCCATGAGCCGTCTACTGATGCCTTCTTAAAAGATACGTGTGTGACGCCGACCGACTAAGACGGTTCGGTTATGATGTGCATTTCCTTCCAAAAGCGCGTTTCCCTCGCCCACGCTTCCCAGCCTTTTTTCCACGAGCATATCGCTCCACCGAAGCTGCCGGCGTGTTTCATCTCTCCTTCAGCCGCGTTCGTCGGCATAGTTCGCGTGCTTTCACTTTCACATAGAAAGTACGACGCGCGGGGCGATGTTATCTATTCGAACTTTATACGGAACATGAGGGCAATGTTAGACATACGCCTGTTTCATATAATTGCTGTCCCAATAGAAGCATCAGTAGCAAAGCATTAAACGCTACACTTGTAAGACCTCTCAGCGACGCCTCTCACCGCAAACAGCCGGAAATATGTAAATACAGGTTTTAAAACAGATAAGTTACCCTACAGCAGGTGTAGCGAAAAAATCTCTGCACACAGCTTTATAATGAAAACCAGTCTCGGGAAAGTTCTTTTGCCCCCAACACTCACAATCTACACCACTTCGTAACGAAGAAACTGGCTTTCTCACCGCTTGAGCCTCCAGAAGTGGTGAGCAGCAGCAGCAGTTCAATGAGCGCCACCAGCAGGAAAACACAGCGAAGGACAAGCCAGAATCGCCGACGGTCTCTATGAGCAGAAAAATTGCATAATTCGGTGTACCCAGTGATCATAGTTCGGCAAAAATTGTGGAGCTCACTCAGACTCACTCATGAAATATATTCTGCGCTCACGGCTCACTCGGACTCAGACTCACCAAAATTTTCCTGAGCCGGACCCACTCGGACTCACACTCACCAAAATTTTCTTCAACCGGACTCACTCGGACTCAAACACACCAAGATATTACTCACCAGGACTCACTCAGACTCACGGCTCGATCTGAGTCTGAGTGAGTCGACTCAGGAGTCCGCTAGTCTCGAATTATGTTTTGCGGCCATGGTGTCAATGCTCTTTAACACCAATATCTCACGTAATCGGCGCTTTTCTTGGCGCCTTTTGATATAGTACTTAAGAATACGATTTATGAGTAGTTTGCAAACCAGCAAGGGCATTTTTTTCTTGAAAGAGATGACAACATAAGATATATTTATCAAGAACTTCCCTGGAAGAGTTGGCGGGAGATGAGAAGAGGTTCAGTGCACCTCCCACCCCCACCCACGTAATTCACGCCTCTCATCAAAAAATATTGAAATGGTGTATGAACAATACTGCTTTGGAATACGTGTGAGTAGATGTGAGTATAAATATGAATCCCAGTAAGGTTCATAGTAATGTTGAAGAGGAGTAGATAGGACCATATGTCGGCAAACAAAAGTGGAAGTCACTCAGACTCACTCAGGAAATATATCTTGTGCTTCGGACTCACTCGGACTCACACTCACCAAAATGTTCTTCAACCGGACTCACTCGGACTCAAACTCACCAAAATATTACTCACTCAGACTCACCGCTCGATCTGAGTCTGAGTGAGTCCGAGTGAGTTGACTCATGAGTGAGTACGCCGACCTAATCTAGTGATAGTGGGAGAAATCAGCTTACAAAATAATTTCGCACCTTGTTCCAAAGCTCTATTACAAAGTTGTTCGTTAATTTACGATAGAGCATCGGTATTGTTGCACGCGATAAATGACGCTGCATAGTGCCGCTGCGAGATATGTCTCTTTAGAAGGGCATGTGATAAAATTAGACCGACTCACCTCTTCACAAAATAGGTTTTGAAAACCATATTAAATTTATTCACAGAGATAGTCTGCAACTTCAGTTACCGCAATGGACCAGGTACAACTCATTAAAGACATGTCTATGAGTAACTCAACTCAGACAAGCGGCCGCAGGCAGTGAATGGAGTCCAGCAGGGGCCGGGGCAGCAAAGAAGGTTGAATGGGGGGAGGGGGGGGGGGTGAGGGGGGACTGAGGAGTTTGCACGAGATATCAGCTAACGGGACCGTTCGAACTCAAAGACAGCCTTTACCACATGTCATTTATAGGTCATTTCACAAAAGGATTCGTAGTCAGGATCCGATAAACATTGATACCGATCAGTAGAATCACTGAAATCTGTAAGCCAATTCTGAAGTATAACTTTTGTACGACGGGTGTGTTTCAACAAATGGTTACCACATGAGTTGCCTCACGAAAAAAAAATGCTTGAGAACCGTCATGTCAGTGTTGCACAGAGAGATTTTTGAGGAAAAAAGTCACAGCA
Source organism: Rhipicephalus appendiculatus (assembly GCA_030522465.1). Lineage (NCBI taxonomy): Eukaryota > Metazoa > Arthropoda > Arachnida > Ixodida > Ixodidae > Rhipicephalus > Rhipicephalus appendiculatus. Next base: position 14,725 of record JALIZH010016015.1, read on the forward strand.
TATCCCCGGAGTGAATTATGATGAATCGGCGAAGCTCCGGAGGTTCATCGGTAAACCGTGAATCCTCCATAAATTTTGCCCAGTCGATCATGTAAATCACGCTTCACGCATCATCACACTTTTCGAGTCCTCCGCTCCGCCGCCTTTTCTTCGTCGCTCATTGCGCGGTGACTGCCGAGAGAAAGAGGAAACGCGCCAAGTGCGAACGTATTATATAGCTTTGGCTCTCTAGCGGTCTCCCGCATCGGGGTGGAGCGAGCGCCGCCGCGCCTCAAACGGTCTCCGATTCAATGAGCGCAATGCGCCTCTATCTAATGAGATTCTAGCGTGGCCGCGCCATCCAGCGGTCTTCTATCACACTAGAGAACGCAGAGGAGCCGTGTCCTACGCATCAGAATGGAGCGAGCGCCGCAGCGCCATCGCCATCTAGTGAGCACTCCGAGCAGCGGAGCCGTCTCATACGCATCGGAATGGAACGAGCGCCGCAGCGCCCTCGCCATCTAGTGAGCACTCCGAGTACTAGAGGTGGCTACGACGCACAACGAGGGACTAACCCATGCCCTAAGGAGCTTCGCCGCTAAAGAAGAATATGGCACGGAAGTTCCGTGGGCCGCGTGTTTGAGACCTGTGGTGTTCCCGAATGCCGCAGTGATTCAAAATAAACTTAAGTCTAATTCGAGTAATGGACTCAGATGTAACAAGCGGATCTCACATACCCCTTTTTATCAGATTATATTATGTACCGCTCGCCATATGTTCTTATCTGATGGGAGGTGGAATGGCAGGTGGCGTATTGTTTCTTGCGAACGAAATGCCGTAATATTTTATAACCTATCTTGCCTCACGACGCCGACACAGGAAGCATCTGCTAACGAGTTTCTTGGTTGAAAAAAAACCGACTGCTCGCGCTGCACAACCGTTCACTGGCCACCCCGTATATATGGCACTGGATCTTTACCTCCAAGGTGGTGCCGGTGGGAGATTTCTCCTGTGCGTTGTTGAACAATAAAAATTCGCAGCGTGTGCGTTAACTAAAAACGTACTGCGCGTCTCTGTGTCCAGTCGGAGTCTTCTGTCTCTCATTGCCCATTAGCAGCGATTGGCATGTTCCAGTAGGAAACACCGGTCCATCACTGCGTGTTTTGCGCCTCCCCAGGTTTCTCTCCTGCGCAACGCTGCGATGAGCGCCAGCGTCAACGCCACCGCCAGTGTAAGCGTTAGCGCCCGCTGCTTCACATCTACTTGGAAGAAAAAAATATTGATGCGCATGCACAAAAAACAGACACGGACTCAAGAAACACGGACTAACGCAAACTTTCAACTAATTTCCGTGTTTGTTTTTTGTGCATGCGCATCAATATTTTTTTCATTCATATTATGAACCAACTCGCCCAGCAGCAAGTTTTATTGAATTCACATCTACAGAGTGGTAAGCTGGGCTAATTGGTATGGATGCGTTATAATAACAGCGCGAAAAAACGAAACACAAAGGAGAACTACACAGGACAAGCGCTGACACGGAAAAGAGCTTTATTTCTTGTACGGCGGGCTCTTTTCCGTGTCAGCGCTTGTCCTGTGTAGTTCTTCTTCTTTTGTGTTTCGTTTTTTCGCGCTGTTAATTATTATAATGCATGCATACAAACTAGCCCAGCTTACCACTCTTCTGAACTTTATTTCTTTTACAACGGGCTCTTTTCCGTGTCAGCGCTTGTCCTGTGTAGTTCTTCTCCTTTTGTGTTTCGTTTTTTCCCGCTGTTAATATCACATCTACACATGGTTCCCTTTAGCGGAAGATGGTGTAATTTTTTTATTGACATTACCTTGTGAATAAATAAGTAATTGTGTCCGAATCGTATTGCTGTCACTTCTATAACTTCTCGCTTCTATCTGCTTTGATTGTAGGTAATCGGGGCCTCAAGACATCTGACAAATGTGTAAGGGCCTGTACACGTTAACCGGCATTTCCTAGTTATTACGGGGACAGTTACTACATGTAAAGAACTGCCTTGCAACAAAAGGAAGGTACAAGTTCATCAGCGATTCACATGTAAGCCTGCCGTCTTGAGAATGAATCTTTGAACTAGGCTATAAATTGTGTCTGTCTGTTTTCAGTGTAGCGGATAAAGCGTTGTTAGCTATCTGAATGCGGTGCGTGTAGTGTAAGATAGTTGAGAAGAGGCTTTAGCATGACAGAGCTGCGGACAGCGATAACGGTAAGAAAGCTCTGTTAACCTATTCAAAGCGTAATTCACAACAAACAGCCTACGTCGACCTGATCTGTGCATCTATTAGGGGCGAAGCTCCTTAAGCCGTGGGTCGTGCGTCCCCGTTGTATGTAGCCACCTCTCGTTTAGTACTTGTATATGATGAATATATTTAGGGGCGAAGCTCCTTGTGGCATTACCTCGGCGGTCCTCGGTTGTCCATGCACTCTGAGTAGCCACTAGGCACTGGATTTCGACCTCCAAGGTAGAAATCCAGGTAGTGTGAGATGTCTCCTGTGCGTGATTAAACAATAAAAAAATTCACAACGTACATGTAAAATTAAAGTGAGCTGCGAGTCGCCATGACTCTCATCGACCCTTTAGTATAAATGCGCCCGATCTCACGTCGTTGATGATGTACTGCACATAATGCGCGGAAGATTACCGGTTTACCGACGCACCTCCGAAGCTTCGCCCACTCATCATCATTCACTCCGTGGGTATGGTGTCGTCATCTCCAGTTCTCGTCTCGTTTCCGAGAGGGCGCTGTCCTATAGACATGCGTACAATATGGCGGTTGGGTGAAGGTACGCTAGATGGCGTTGGCGGTGCAGCTGCTCTCCGATTGCGCGGACCGCCGTACGAGCAGTACGAGTGCGCTTGCCGGATCATGCTGCTTGGCGGACCATGGAGGACGACCGGTCGTTCAAGTGTGAATAAAATTTCACACACACTATCGCTTTGATTACTGCTGGGCGAAACCACTGAAGATTTCACGGTGTAACCATGATTGCTTCAGTCACCATAACTCTCATCGACCCTTTAGTATAAACGCGCCCGATCTCACGTTGGTGATCATGTACCGGGCAGAATTCACGGAAGATTCACGGTTTACCGATGAGCCTCCGCAGCTTCGCCCACTCTTCATCATTCACTCCGTGGATATGCTGTGTTTTTTTAAATGAAACTTTCTACTCTTTCTTTATTTTTAATTTAAAAAATATTTCGCTGTTATGGTCATCGACATATGTGTAGCATTAACCCACGATTAAAAATTTTTAAAAATTTTAAAATTTGTGCATCTCACGCGCATGAACAGTGAACATAAAAAGTGTTAGTTTATCCAATGAGTAATGCTGATTAGCAGGTATTTTATTCAATATCCGTTCAAAATATCCTCGTAAATAGCGCGGTACGCCTAAAATCTTGGCGTTGATATTGTCGTTTTCATAGCTTACTCGTGCCTTACAATTTCAACCCATTGCAGCAGGGCAGTATTGCGTCACCAACTGAACGTTTGCGAAATCACTTTTGCGCGTAAGCAATGGTAGCGCACCCACGATCGAATGTAAAACATTGGCCTGACAGCAGCTTTTTTTAGTTTCATACGGAAGTTGAAGCATCTGTTAACATTTCACAGCGCACGGGGGTTGGTGCAGGATTTTGCTGAAGGAGGATCAGGGTTTGGGAAAACGTGTGCTCTTCTTAGGGTATAAATATTAAAAAAAGAAGTAAGGGAGGAGGGGGACGGTCAGGAGATTCGGGTCGCCATTCTGAAATTCGCCATCCCTCAGAAATAGCACATCGAATGCTTGAAAAATACGCATATTGAAGCAATACATGCACATTCCACGAAATGTTACCTTGTTAAACTCCACTATCAAAAACAAACTAAAGACATGTTCCAGCATAACCGGTTCCTTTGCTGAGAATAGGTGACAGGCATGAGCTAGGCGGCTAACATGTAATTGTTATCAGAGTGTAAAAAAAACAAAGTAATGTTGTCAACAGCAGCGCAGGCAAGTGCAAGTAGCCACGATGCAGCTTTGAAGCTTGTACATGAAACCAATTTGTCTGTCCCTGCAACCACATGGCACGAAAACTGTCTCGTTCTGGCATGACGCGAAAGAGTGTTCTCTGATGAGTGCCTATGCTGTCACATACAGCATCTGTTAAGAACGGCGAACATAAACACGGTGTTAGTCGTACACAGTATACGGAGCAACGGAACGATCTGGCAATTCTCGTCGGCCATAAGGAAATCTGATAACATGGAGGTTAGTTTCCTGCAAATCTTTTTTTAGCACCCCAATTTCCTCAATCTGAGCAACACGACACACAAAAATATGCCGGCATTGCCGTTCCTATCAGCCGCCACACGTTGATACGTGCGCTCAGTGTATACACAGGCAGAACGCGCTTGGCCTTCAACATGGCTGGAATGCGCTCAGCGGCCACTAGATGCCAGCAGATTTTGTATAAGGTCTATACAGCACTGCTGGGCGTTTGAAAAACACACCAGTTTTCCTACTCTTTCTCATTATTTAGCCCAGCAAGTGCTGTCATCCTGCGTTGATACAAGGAATTTCTTCCTTGTGCTGTTGACCTTTGCTTTGCATTCCAAGGCTTGTTTAGGGCAGTGTGTCGACTGTCGCTTGGGCATCAATGCTAGTGCACAGTGGCTAGTTTTTTTTTTCTCATGAGTGGTTTCCGTCCGTAGAACTCATGATAGCTGAAATCTCAAAGTGACGCTTCCTGAAAGGTTGAGCTCATGCTCGTCACTTGCTTTTTAAAGCAGCGAATTTTTGAGGGGAATCATCCTTGTCCATTCGATATTACAACCAAGGTTCGTCTACTGCGCCCAGTTTTATCACCGCACGCTGGAACAGTGGGCACGTCTGGAGACGATTAACCACGAAGCCATGCGGGCCATAACTGGTCTGCCACGTATCAATCCGTTGACAGTGCTGCAACAGGAGTCCCAACTAAACACTACTGACGAGTTAGTACACCAGCGTCGCTGTGCGCGCAACCTCAAGCCATCAACGTTCTATTCGGCTGCTGCATTGGCGTGGTACATGGACAAAGAAGTTCCCCATACACCTTTAGAGACGAGCACAATTGCCCCGCGGAACGAAATGCAACTCACTGAAAACAAACCTCTGGGCCGCCTTTACAGCCTGGTTCCACGCCAGGCGAACGCCCAAGTTTCCCGCCTTCTTTGTGCTGATAACCTAGATGCCTCCACTGTCGTCGCTTACACCGATGCCAGTGTGAGTGGCACCATCATTCAGGCCGCTCTTGTATGCCCGTTAATACCAGAGGCTGGCCAGACATGCATGTATTTTGTAGATCCTGCACCACTGCCTCACCTTGCTGAGCTGGCCGCCATACGGGAGGGATTAGCAGTGCTACTACCTTTCCTTCCACCTCAAAGATGCTGTCAGCTCACCATACGTACGGACTCGACGCAAGCTATCCACGACGTACGACGGTTGTATCGGCCTGCGTCAATCTCGGATAGTATTCACCATCTTGCTGCATCCGCATCTGTGCGGATAGGTGTGCAGTGTTTGCCTCGGGCTGCTTTGCCGGACCTTGTCACAGCTGATTTTGCAACCAACCCACCAGTTACACCACACCCCCCTAGCGCACTTGCCTGAGGATGCTCAAGGACAGATGCCCCGGAAAAAAGAAAGCTTCGACGTACCACACGAGCTCTTATACCTCCGTGTGGGTCAGACCTCCCTGGCGGTTTAACCCGCCGAGAGGAGGTTACGTTGAGGAGGCTTCGTGTTGGGGTTGCGCTTACCCCCATCCGTGACCACATTTGGGCGCAAAAAATACTGCTGCCCGTATGGTACATCGTGCCAATTTTGTGACGCCCCAATCCGCGATGTAACTGCCACACACTTATTGTGGACCTGCACAGGTCAACAATTAAGCCATCGTCGGCACCTCCGGACAATAGGCCTCAGGCCTGGCCAACCACCCGACCTTGACCGCTAGATTCGTGGACCTCACCACCGCTCATTACTTGACTCTGTACACGTAGCAAATTTGCATGTTAATTTTTGAATAAAAATTATTATGCCTAAGGGCAGACTTTTGAAAAAGAAAGAAAGGAAGCACCTTGACAATATGTGGCTGTCTGGCTCTCTGTCTATCTGTCTAATCTAGCCGCTTAAATTTCGGGGCTCGGGGGTTGTTTGATAGTAATGCTGAAGATGAGTAGATATGTTCATAGGTCGGCAAGAAAAGTGGAACTGACCCCGACTCACTCAAGAAATATATTTTGTGCTTTTCGCTCACTCGGAATCAGACTCAGCAAAATTTTCCTGAGAGGTGCTCACTCGGACTCACACTCAAGAAAATTTTCTTCAACCGGACTCACTCAGACTCACACTCACCAAATATTACTCACCCGGACTCTCTCCGACTCACACTCACGGTTCGATCTGAGTCTGAGTGAGTCCCACTGAGTCGACTTATGAGTGAGTTGATTGACCTGTGGTATCGCCAAACTGGTGACAGGTATGCCGTATATTATTTAGTTGCATTGACACTGCAAGTTGCGTGTGTCTCACCGGGAGCTAAGAGCATATCTCCCGATATGGAAAACCATTCTAAATACGAATGTTGACATAACGCATGGAATCTATGGCCGAGGTGGAAACGTTGCGAAAGTGTTTGCACCAATGTGTTTCCGTCAAAAAATACAAATGAGCTAGGGAAGTGTAGCACTTTTGCTGGCAGTGAACAGGTGCAGGGAGGCCATTTGCGCCATATTTGAGGTGAATTTGTATTGCACGAATAGAGAAGAAGCCAGCAGTATAGACTTCTATAACAGTGGTTTCTGCAGTGAAATCAGTTCTTGTTTTGTCGCGCAATGTATTTCTTTCCAAAATGTTTAAAAATGTGCACAATATTGTTGACAACATCTATTGGGCGTACAGCTCCTGACAAACTGCAGAAACGCGGTTAACGGGGCCCGACTAATGAATGCATTGTGGGTACCCAGTTGAAGATCACTACAGGATACTACGACAGAAATTCTGTAGTCTTTTGTATTTTGGGACGCTGTTGTCTGTTACACTGTTGTCTATTGTCTGTCTTGTTGTCTACTGTCTATCGTATAGTCTATTGTTGGTCGTATGGTCGATTGTTTGTTGTATTGTCTGTTGTCAGCCGTATGGCCTATTGTGTATCATATGGTCTGTTGTCTGCCGTGTAGTCTGTTGTCTGTTTTGTAGTCTATTGTCCATTTTGTAGTCTATTGTCAATCGCGTGGTCCAGTATGTTACATTATCCAGTTCTGTGTCACGCCATCCAGTAGTCTGTTGCATGGTCCGGTCGTTTGTCATGGTGCTACAACCTTGTGCTCCAACACTATTTTAGGACCGTGACCTGTTTGTGTAGTCTGCAGCAATGAAATTCAGTTTCTTGGCAAGGCAAGCGGAAGCATTTTCAAGTCTGCTGTCATACTTTTGAGCAACAAATAATTTATTCCTTTGTGGTAGGCAACGCAAGTACAAGTTTTCCAAACCTTATAAATAAATGACACTGCATACTGAGAAATCTCGAGTGAGAGCCCTGCAGCTGACAAATAAGGATCATTTACCAAAAAAACTTAATTAAAAATATTGCTATTTTGCAACAGACACTTTATGCCTCATTCAACTCCGACAATTGGGTCTTTCAGTTGGCCCGGTGAAGTTTGGCAAGCGGTGTGTATCCTTACTCCTCCCTTATAAGTGCATAACAGTCATCGGGCACTATATGTTGAGTGACAGTGCTACCAAATTACATTACATACATTTGGGAGTTACCGCTGCTTACTTTGCAAATGACAGCTGCTTGGATAACATATTGAATGATGACAGTAAAGCTTCCCAAAGTTTACAATAAAATGCACTCCTCTTACAGTAATCCTTGAGCTTCAATTTCAATGCATGAGGGCTTCAAGAAAAGCTGCGTGGAGTACCAGTGATTCTTTAAGTCAGGTTTAACAATAACTCATGTTATTTTTAAGAATCATGCCATGTGATTGTACCCATAAGTAGCTTAGTTTATCTCATGCATTGCAATATAAAAACTGAAGTAATTATGAATTTATTAAATTCCTAGTAATTTTAATTTGCACTGAATTTGCAAGTAACATTCATGAAAACTTTATACTCATTCTAGGTGCCATAGGTGGTTCTTATAATTCCACTTTAAAAAACTCCGATAATTTTATATGCATGTTTAGGGCTTGACAAACAACATAACTATACGGCTATGCCCAGCTGTGTCTGGCCAATTTGCCTTGGTCCTCACTGGTTCATCAGTATGCCTTGGTGGCTGCTATACACAGCTTGAATAACAATTTGCACTCAAGCACAGTTAAAGGGACACTGAAACAGTTTTGGTGATTTTGTACAAACACATTGGGCCAGTAGACCAAGTCCTAAGGGTCATTTACAAACTGATTTATGCTCTCAGCGTAAACTGTGTAATTCATTAGAGCGCTTTAAAGCTGCGGATCAGCGAAACGCGTTTTCAACCGCCCATTCACCTTACGACATGCAGTGGGCGCGCGACGTCATCTGACGTCACCCTGGCTGCTGATCTGATTGGCTGTGATGTGCGCGTAGGAAAGATCGGCTGGTAGGGTGGCGGCACCTGTCGGAGCGGATATCAACCCCTCCATCTCAGTTGCCAGACGGCGTGCGTGCTGCCGGGCGCACTGGGCTATGGTCTCCGAGATTGCGCGCAACTTGTCGGCGTGCAATCTCGGAGGTCATGACTGGGCGAAGCTCAAATCGTCGAGTGTGCTCACGAGAGCTCTGCGGTCACCAGCGATGCCAGCGTGTCTCATGAGTTGAGGAGGCAAGGCAAGGGTGAGAAGGAGGGTATGATATAATTGTCCGTAGCTGTCTTGGTACACGGCATGTCGCCAAATTTGGGGTGCCAATGGTTTGATGATGCTCTAGCGTAAACGCTGACAAAGCTTCAAATAACCGTTTTAGGGTCCCCTTAAAAGGTCAACAACAGGGCTAGTTGTTGAGGTTCCATTGAGGTTATAGGAGCGCAACAAACACGGACAAAGAAGAGCACAACGAGCGCTCACTCGCAGCTGAAAGGTTTATTAGATGAAGCATAAAAAGAAAGGAACACAAACAAACTGTGCTGTCTCCGCCATATAGAAAACATGCTAACATGAAAAAAAGGCACGATGAAGAAGTTCGAAAAAAATTTAAAATCTTAAAATTGGAAAGGTAGTAAATAGGCATGACAGCATATCTTCCAAAAAACATTCAAAAGCCAAAAAAAACCAAAGTGTCTATGTAACCTGCCTCCAGAAACTGGGTTCGCTTCACGATAACACCATTGCTGTCATTCCTGTGCTCCCAACATTTCCCACAGTCTAAAAAAAAGTTAATATCCGCTATGGCGCGCAGGTGGTCTTCAGTGCGCCTTACAAACTTGGATAGATTTGTGCTGCTGTTCACAAGAAACTTGACAGCAGTCTTACTTCACAGAAAAGTGAATGTAGCCCGAAACGACAATCACTTTGTGCCATGCGCCTACGGCGTTGCTTGTAAAATCCCTGGGACCTGTGGGTTTGTACACATTGGTCAGACGGCACGTTGCCTAAACACACACCTTAGGAAGCATAAGAAGAATTCGAATGCTAATTATGGTTCACATTCAGCCGCCCACTGCACGGACTGTAAGTGCATGCCTCTTTTCCATAAGACGACAGGTATGTATAGACACACTGCATGTATAGACACACTGCACACAAAATTATGGAAGCCCTCTACATTAAGAAGGCTGGTGAAAGTTGTGTGAGCTCTCCTTCAGTGGTGTTATCGTGAAACAAACTCAGTTTTTGGAGGTGGGTTACATAGACACTTTGGATTTTTTTGGCTTTTGAATGCTTTTTGGAAGATATACTGTCATGCCTATTTGCTACATTTCCAATGTTAAGATATTAAATTTGTTTATTGAAATTTTTTCTTTTTCGTGCCTGTTGGAAGTTGGCATGTTTCCTATACGCGTAGTGCACCGCCTATAGAGGCGCAACTGAAAGCCACGTAGCGGGCGCCGGCCGACAGTACACTCGGGGAGCCGAGCAGACGACGGCGCATTGCATAGCGTTGCTGCAGGGGATGGCTCAAGTATGCGGCTGCGATTTTCCATACGTTCGGGTGCCTGACAGCTACTTCTGCGGTGACAGCTGCAGGAAAGGCGCGGGCCTCTACAAAAGTGGCCACGTGCACGAAGTTAACGGAATTTGGGACAACCCAGTGCGTATACGTGCCAGGTGCGTCCCGCAGACCAGCGTGACAAAGCCCAGCTATGAAGTGGAGCTCGTGGTATTAAAACTTTTTGTTGGGCTAGTTGGTAACTCGTCATATTGAAAGTAAAATTTAGAGTAAGGTTCTAATGACAGACATGCTGATGATTTCATGCTACTTCCGAGAACCTGCGTATTTGTAAACCGTGGTTCACATCCACATGCGGCAGCATGTGCCACAAGATGGGCGTACTTATCCTCGTTTTTCTTAACTTTTCGCACATGCTCTCTAAGCCGGTCAGTTAGGCAATTCTCAGTTTGCCCGACGTACACTTTTCCGCAAGATAATGGAATGGAGTATACAACCCCCCGTGGAGCACTTAACGAAGGCCTTCCCATGTTTTTTCTGGCAACCGCGTCTCTTGCCATTGCAAATGCGCGGGCACAAATTGCCGAGTTTTTCTGGCGCCAAAAAGACCAGTGACACACCATGTATTGCAGCCACCTTCTTAATGTTCTGGGAGAGCTTATGAAAGTACGGCATCACTTGAGGCTTGGAACCCAATGGATCCCAAGCAGCTCCATCCCTTTGCGTTCCACGTTTCAGCTCTGCATAACTGACTCGGCGACCGTGTGAAATCATCAGCACGTCTGTGTCATGCAGGTTTGCGGTACTCTAAGTAGTAAGTCTGAGACAGAGCCTCAGAAAAGAAATGACGAAGCCGGTTTAACGATCAAACAAGAAAAGTAAGAAACTTTAAGAGAAAATGGAAAACTAAAGTAAGGAATTACAAACTATACAATCGGTCTTAGGTTACAACCTACGGTGAATCTTTTATCGTCCCGATCTAGCGTCTATAAAGGTAAAGAGTCACCGGTGGTGTTGAAGACGGCGAGGCTTGATAGGCAGAAGTCGATGAGGCGGCGATGCTGACGACGACCCCGTCGCCGAGGTAACGTGCCCGTCAGCACGTCAGATCCTGACGGAGGATACGGCTCAGTTGAGGCACCGCGCTCGTTCCCAGCAGGGAACGCCGCACAGGAGGTTCCGCCCTCCACGGGCGGTTTGGGACCAGAGGCGAGGCTCGGACACCAGGAACGTGGCCACGAACAGTCACGGCCGGAACTCCGTGAAGCCGCGTACCTCCGGGTACTCGGTGACCAGCTGGAGCGTCCTGGGCATGTCGGACTTCTCGAGGTCGGGTCCGGAACCCGACACCGCAGCCGCGCGACACCAGCGACCTTCGCTCCAGGCTGTTCCAACCCGCTCTGCGCTCGACTGGGCCTCGAACGTTTTCTCGTTCTCTTCTTCTTCCCCGTGTCTGCTTGTCATTGGTCCTCCTACGGACCTTGATCATGCGAGCTTTCCCGCAAACTTCTTTTGGCGGACCGGGGTTTCACGCGTGACTTTTCGCGCCTACGTCGTCGTCTCCTCTCCGCCGCTCAATCGCGCCGCATCGCTGCCGTTGCCTCCGAGTACGTCTCACAGAATACTACGGTGCCACCACACTTCACTTCAACACCACCGCACTGCACTTCACCACAGTCTGTCATTAGAAGCTTACTTTATTGAAAAAAAACAAGGATCGTTGTGTTAGCGAGCCGTCCGTGATGTCGTATCAAGAGGAAATATCTTTTCTCGAGGCAAGGTGTTAGTGCCCCTAGCGGTTTTCTTTTTTTTTTTTGGAACTTTGTTGGGTGGTGGCTGGTTCGTCTATCGCTTGTTGATTCTTTGCACGTGCGCACTACTGTTGATCAATTTCTTTTTTTTTTTGCGCAGCTTCCTGCACTATAAAAGAAGGTCAGTCAGGCACAATAAACAGTTGGTAGTGAGCGCTCTGTGTGGTGTGTATATCTTGAGTGAAAGCGTGTGTGAATGTGTGAGTGTCTCGAGGGTTTTCCAAGTTGCGCTAAATTTTACTTTCAGAAGCTCGTGCTAAGTAGCCGGTTTGTTTTGTTCACTGACGCGATGCCTCGTGCAGTTCTCGTTGTTCTTCAAATTCAACTTTTGTTGAAATGTTGTTTCTGTACGTATTATTAATAAATACACATCGTATGGGCGGACTGATATTTAAATGTTCCGAACTCACACGGCGAGATGCCGGCCCATGTAGCGATCTTGCTACCGCTGATTACACGCGCCATCGCCGAACAAGTGCCAGCAAGAAAATCAGCTGTGGCATTAATATTGCAGATGGAATCCCCTGGTAAGGAAATCGCCAAACGTACGGGTGAATAAACTCAGAGCTAGCGCCGCACCACCGATGCCATCTCGCTACGTCCGTCGATCTGCGCTACCCGCTGCTGTTTTAGCAACTTGAAATTCTCTCGCTAACTTGCTTCAAACTGTACAATGCTGTAGTATGAGTACGTTAGCGCTTTAGTGTTACAGAAATAATCCACACGATGTATTTAAAAGCGGAGAAGCGTCGACCCCGTTAGATAGGCATGTCATCAAGGCCTCGCGGGCAATGACTAAAACCGCGTTGCGGCCGAGTTTTTGTTAGTGTTTGAGCACCCCACTACACCGCAATTGCTTTGGCATATCTTGAAGCTCTGGCCACCACACACATGCGTCGGAAACTGCTTATTTCACTCCCAAAAACGTGAACGACGCGGGGACACACGAACAACGACGTACAAACCTAGCGCGGACGTCTGCTCACTGCCCCGAGAGTAACGAGCAAGTTCGCCACCACTGGCGCTTCGGTCGGCGTGCACTAGACGTATATTGAGGTGACTGCGCAGTTCCTTTGAGCTCCCTTCTTTTTATGTTTCATCTAATAAACCTTTCAGTTGTGAGAGAGTGCTCGTTGTGCCTACATATTCGTCCGTGTTTCTTGCGCTCCTATAACCTCAATGCACAATAATCCTTTGCGGTACGACGTTGGGCCACTACTGACAGTGCAACACGACCACAGTGGCCTGTAGTCGGACACTGCTCAACAAATTGTTTCCCGGTTTATTCATGGGTACATTTTCTCATTGCATTATGCGTTACCTCTAAATGAGTGAGCAAACTTCCTTCACTTGAGTTTCACACCGTAAGAGGCGGACGGTGGGTAAAGGTTTCGGACCGCAAAGGGTTAAATTCCAACAACTGTGATTAAACGCACGTCTAAAGGTGTAAAATTACAGCGGCATCACCATGCCACAACTGTTGTGGAAATGAACCACAGTGCTCTTAAGCTAAAAATTTGATTGATGCATTTTGATAGTGAGCCTGATCTTAATTACAAGGGACACTGAAGTGGAAGACAATGGCTTCTGTGTATGAATAATCCTTGTACAACAGCATAAAGACCACTGCTACCATCAGAAAATGGCTTAGTAATACCCCTGTCACACGGCAAGTCTAATGTCATTTACAACGAATGTCATTAGTTTGTAACGTCATTTGTTTGCTGTCACATGGGGAAACTAAATGTCATTCAATGAAGATGACAATTCCCGTCAAATGAGTACCCGAAACACATTCGCATTCAATTTCGGACCAAATGAGCAGTCTCGACGCCAGGGACATTTAGGAAGATGGCTGTTAACTTATGTAAACGTAACTTTTGTAATTTGTAAATATCTTATTCTTTACTAGATTAGCTTATTACTGGTTTGACGGCGTAATAACACACATGAAAGTTTCTTAAAGAAAGCTACTCTCAGCTAGAGCACCTGGACGCCGGCTATGTTTCATTTGTGCTCTGTTGTCATTGCCTCTATCGCGGGTGTTGATCATCCGATTGCACGTGTTGTCGTGATCAGGGTGGTGACTACGCGAAATTGCTGCCGCTATATCAATTCTGCAGCCGGGGAGTCAGTCGTGCGCCCACGCTTCAGTTCACTGTATACTCACGCCCTGTCAAATCATCAGCCATGTTGGTTTTCGAGTGGCTCTTCGCTCCACTTCGTTTGTGTCCTGCAGCTGTGGCAACTCGTGTAAAACGGCTGCGTTTATAATCTAGGAGCACCTTTTTAGTGATAAAAAGGTATTTTTGAGTATACACACATGTTACATGCAACTTTTAATAGATTTTTATTTCTCCCAAAGCCACGGCTCAGGAGGGCTAGAGTCATGGTCATCATTTTAAAATGACATTTGTTTTCGTCACGTGACAGCACGCAGGTAAAAAGACATTAGGTCCGCTTAATGTCATTTGGTGTAAATGACATTACATTTACCGTGTGACAGGGGTATAAGACCGAAGATGACATAAATGAAAAATAGTTTGTGCCACTGACTTGTTACCACACAAGCTTGCCAGTATTTCATTTTAAAATTTCCTAGTAAACAGCATAATAAACACAGACGTAAAACGCGATTTTGTCAAGGTTACCTGTCACTAGTGTTTTTAAAACAGACCCCGACACTTGACAGTGTTTCATTGATGTAATATATCAGGACAGCGCAGCGTATATACCAGTGTCAAAAACCTTCCGACACTTTTAAGAAGCTTAATGCTCATAAGTATCAGTTCTTTATTTACTTTTCAAGGCCCTTGATAATAGTGGACTCATTTCATTCCTCCTCTGGAGGCTTCAACAGCTTCCCTAGTAGCATCCTTAGCTCGCTTTTTTTTCGTTTGAGCAATGTAGAACAATTGCAATTATATATGCGAGCATAAATCGGCAAACTCACTCATGACTTGATTCACTCAGACCCAGATCAGGCCGTGATTCTGAGTGAGTAACATTTTGGCGAGTTTGAGACCGGGTGAGGAAAATTTTGGTGAGTCTGAGTCCGAGTCAGTCCGTTTGACGTACATATTGGTGATTCCGATTTCGAGTGAGCCCTAAGCGCAAGATATATTTCGTCTGAGTGAGCTCCACCTTTAATTGCCGACCTATGGACCTATCTACTCATCTTCAGCTTTTCTATCAGCGTTATATCCACTTAAACTTATACTCATGTCTTTTCACAGATATCTCAATAATTCACTCTCATTTTTTTCCGGAATGAGAGTGTGGGGAACGGTGGGGGTGTCATGGTTTTCCCCCACGAACTCTTTCGGGAGACCTTCTTGATACAGATATGTCGTGCGAGTCGCATATTTTATAAAACTGTCCTTACTGTATTGAAACCACCGATAACTCGTATTTGAAGGAACAACATGTAAAGGCGTATCAAAAAGTGCAAATTATGTGAGGTATTGGCATTGACCCCAAAACTGAAAAAAAACTAATTTTATGCTAACATGAGTAGACTCACTCAGACTCAACTTGTGAGAAAAGGTGATCCCTACAAAGCCGCTACTTCTAATATGTGCGTAAACAAAACTATTCTTGTGTGGCTCTGTTTCAAACATCTCACTGCAGTTGCCTCCCATTGGCTACTTAAGAACAGTCACCAATCACAGCTACAAAGAGATTAACATGAGTGTTTGAGCGAGACAAATCATTGTCAAGAAAAACCGGCAGATCCCACGCACTGTGGGAATCGATGTAATGCGAAGCAGCCAGCAAGGAGCAAATCATGCTGTACGTGATATGCATGTCATTAGTTACATTTAGGGCCTGTCATTTGTGTTCGTCGTGCAGTCACGTTGCGCAATACCAATTTTGGTGTATACCAAGCTAGCGTACTGGACGCAAGCGCACCATGAGCGTGGCATTGTAGATGACATGCATGCCAAGATTTTCGTGTTACCACCTGCCTCTTATGTTCGCTTAATTTTTTAACTCGAATCGCCGCGAGACGCGACACCAATCTGCCTCCGTTTGGCATGCGTTCGTATTCTCGCGCTTTGCGCATTGTGCAGACGCCATCCGCGTTCCAGCATTTAAATTGACGGACACTTTGTCAATTCCAAGGCGCGTTCCTCCAACGCCTGTGCCCACTGAGACGGTGTCGGTCAGAATGGAACGTCATGCGCGCGTCTCCCTCCTTGCATGATTTAGAGACGCTGGGCACAGCACGCTACGTAAGCAAAGCGCGAGCACTGTAGAGTCCGACGCGACCGGCGTCCGTTTGCGCGCCCCGGCGCCCAACTGGCACCGTGCCAGGGCACGGCTGGAGGGGAGGGACGGACGGACGTGAGCATGAGACAATTAAGGCGTATGCCTTAAAGATTTGACGTATATCAAGCTAGCGAAACGGCCACGAGAATGACATCAGCGTGGCATGCAAGTCATGTTGCACATGACATTTCCTGATTTCCATATTACCACCTGTCATTTGTGCTCGTCATACAGTCACGTCACTCAATACCAAATTTGGTGTATATCAAGCTAGTGAAACGGCCCCGAGAGTGTCATGAGCGTAGCATGCAAGTCATGTTGCACATGACATGTCATGATTTCCATAGTACCACTTGTCATTTATGCTCATCATACGATCACGTCGCTCAATACAAAATTTGGTGTATATCAAACCAGCGAAACGGCCGCGAGCGTGCCATGAGCGTGGCATGCAAGTCATGCTGCACATGACATGTCATGATTTCCATATGCCCACTTGGTATTTATGCTCGTCATACAGTCACGTCGTTCAATACCAAATTTGGTGTATATCAAGCTAGTGAAACGGCCCCGAGAGTGTCATGAGCGTAGCATGCAAGTCATGTTGCACATGACATGTCATGATTTCCATAGTACCACTTGTCATTTATGCTCATCATACGATCACGTCGCTCAATACAAAATTTGGTGTATATCAAACCAGCCAAAGGGCCGCGAGCGTGCCATGAGCGTGGCATGCAAGTCATGCTGCACATGACATGTCATGATTTCCATATGCCCACTTGGTATTTATGTTCGTCATACACTCACGTCACGCAATACCAAATTTGGTGTATATCAAGCTAGCGAAGCGGCCGTCAGCTCGCCATGAGCGTGGCATGTAAATCATGTTGTACATGACATGCAGGTCATGATTTTCATATTACCACAAGTCATTTATGTTGATTATCGAGAAATGTCTCATCGTACCAATTTTTAGATAGATCAAGTTAAGGAAACGGCCTCAGGAGCACTATGGCCATGGCGTGTAAATCATACTTTTCATGACAAGTTATTCATGATTTTCATGATATGACCAGCTATTTATGTTCGTCATACAGTCATGTTATGCCACACCAATTTTGGTATAAGTCCCATTAACGATACGGCCAGGAGAGCACAAAGTCGTAGGCGGCTAGATAGATAGATAGATAGATAGATAGATACGCTCAAAGTCGCCGAAGTTCGCTAAGAAATGCTTCGCATTTAAAATTTCAATAGCGCGGAAAAACACGAATGGATGAAAAGGGAGCCGACACGGGCAAGCGCTGTCCTTGTCAGCTCCCTTTTCATCGATTTGTGTTTTTCCGTGCTGTTGAAATTTTCTTGACGATGAGCTACCAAGCCCCAACCGCAAGCATTCTATATTCTGCGCATGAGCTGCAAACGGTGCAAACTATAAAAGTAGTTGCTACATGGTAGATCACTCAGTTTTGAATATCTTGGCATGCAGGAAGTTATAACTGCACGAATGAAGCCAGTTATGGTAAACAGTAGCTGCATTCAAACTAAGAAAACTGGATTTGCAAGCAACGAGTGACGAGAGAGGAATCTCCATCACATCACTCATCGCTTTCATGTCCAAATTAATGTCCATGCAGTTTCTACTTCAAACTTCCCTGCTTTGACCTGTATTGTTGCAACACTGGGTTTTCTTCGAAAGTCGCTGTCAATGAAACTCTTGTAAAGAAGGCAGTCTAGTCCAAATAGCTGCTGAACAAGTCACAGATATGAAGTGCAGGATTTCTCTCCATATTCTTGAAGTGTAGTGAACGCTTTTAAAGGGGGTACCTCTCCCCTCTAATTGATCTACTAAAATCTCGGCAAGGTTTGAAACCCCACAGCATTGTTGTCAAGATGGCAATGCTCAAGAATTATGAACACAAAGAGGAAAGACCCGTCAAGGCTGGCGTGAATGACAGCTGTTCTGATGGCTGTGGTGCCAAACGCAAAATACGAAGACATGCTGCTGTGGAGCATTACGAGACAAAAACAAATAATAATATAAATGCGGGGTTGATTGGGAAAGCATCTCGCAAGGGTGCTGAATGCTCACATACTGTTGAGGAGACCATTTTACTTTATTTCATTATGCGTATCGCCTCTTGACAAGTCTCATTCCACTCGAGAATCGGGACGAAAACTGCGCCCAAGAAGGACGGCACCTTTTTTTCGCACAAGGAAGCATACAGGCGTGGCTCACTTTTTCGTGGTCCCAGTCCCAGTTCAGCATAGCCGAGTTTCCGCGGCACATCGACTGTTGTTCGACTCACGCCTCCTCCATCCCTTCCTCAGCTTCTGCAGTCAGTAGACAATGTCTTAACGGGGCGTTAGCAACCAATCAAACAATGCTGCAATACTAAAGGCTCATATGCAGTAAGTGGGTGCCGCGGGTGCTTTCCTCGCCAGCCAAGAAGACTTCGTAGTGTTCTTTGTCAAAATTGACGATATCCAGTGGACGGAAACAAAGTTGCGCCGAAGAGAATTCACTGCTGCAGACGATGAGGAAAACATATGAGAAGTTAACACTGCACAGTTGATCTAGCTGAGCGTCCAAATCACACCATCACACCGATCAAGTTGAGCGTGAGGAAACACATGAGCGTGGAGCGGGAAAAGAAAAAAAACAAAAGGAAAAAGCGCAGCGCCACCTACAGCTTATTAAAAGTGTTAAAAGTAACAGTCACAAACGTGGCAAACGTTCATTATAATGCTGTTTACATTGCTATTATATGTTAACTTTTCAACAACGGGAGCGAATAGCACGAGTGTTTTGTAATTTATACCCACTAAATGCACTAAATAGGTATAAAATTAGATGAGGAGTACCGTCACTTTAATTCCAGCGCTATATTGACGGGGCAACAGCTGTTCGCGCTGTTTTTATCCAGTGTCGCCAGTGTCTCAGAGGTTATCCGCGTGTTGTTAGCAGTGCCCGTTTGATTCGTATTACTTCAAGCAATACAAGAGAGCGCGTTATCCCGCTAAGCTATCGCCGCTCGACGTGCTCGTGAACCAGAAAGGCTTGGTAACACTGCATGTGTACTACGCGATAGTATGACGTTTGTTACAGCTGTTTTTGTACAGTGCGATATTGTCGTGTTCGTGCAGTATAATCCCCGGGCTAATCCCGAAGTTACAGAGGAATGGTTACTGTTATGTCGCAGGGAATTCCCCAAGAGCACTACTTGCTACCACCTGCATTCCTAAATTGAACGCAGCAGCAGCAAACTTCAGTCCAATATCCAACGTCTGCGAAGCCGCAAATGTGATGCGTGTTTGTGTCGTCGGGTTCGATCAGTTTAGCCCGAAGTTATGAACGAGTGATGTGTATGTGTGTGTGTGTGTGTGTGTGTGTGTGTGTGTGTGTGTATATGTGTGTGTGTGTGTGTGTGTGTGTGTGTGTGTGTGTGTGTGTGTGTGTGTGTGTGTGTGTGTGTGTGTGTGTGTGTAGGCAGCGCTTCATTTCCCATGAGCATCTAACGAAAAGCCCACGTCTGCGAAGCTGCAAATGTGATGCGTGTTTCTGTTGTGTTCGAGCAGTTTAGCCCGAAGTTATGAACGTGGTGTGTGTACGCATGCGCGTCTGTGTGTGTAGAAGCGCGTGATTTCGTATACCGCACATACATCAAACGAAAAGCCCACGTCTGCGAAGCCGCAAATGTCATGCGTGTTTGTGTGTGGATACAGAAAATGGAAAATGATTTGATTTGTGATCATCGACCATAGCGACAGCCTGGTTCGTCCATCGTGAAATATGTGTTGTGAACGTCTGTTGATGTTCTCTGCGACTATCTCGTAAAGCGTAAAAACATTCCACTAGAGGCTGTGGTTCACAGCTCGAAAAAATGAATTCATTTGTGAGCAACCCCTATTCGATGGAGGTGCGGTGGCAGTTTGTATTTGTGATTCGCCGTAGCACCAAATGATGGATTAGTACCAAAGCTACTCGGAATGGGGGAGGGGGGGGTTATACTCAGGCCCCGAAATTCTTCGATTTTGCATGTGCATATACACACAGGCGTGCGCAGGGTTCCCCTTCAAGGGGGGGGGCGAAAGTTCGTCGCTGCGCCCCCCCTCCCTATTATTTCAATGTACGGGGCTGACTTTGCGCCCCCCCCTCTCTCCCTCGTGCGCACGCCTATGTAAATACACATTCACTCATACAAATGCATGCACGAACATAAAGTATGATTGAAGCCCCCTCCTCTCCGAAAAAAATTTCGGACTGTACTACTGGTACCATACTTGTGCTTCAAGCACACACCGCACATATTTATGTTTGTTCGCCTTTCGCAGCCAGTACCAAGGCGCCGTCTCATATCGGTATCCTTACCGTCTGAGAGGGCTGATCAAAGCGCTCCCCCCTTGCTGCGTCAGTGGCCGCTACAGGCCCAAGACATATTTGATATTTTTCTTATTTGTGCGCATAAAAAATGAGACGCTGGGCCCTTTGCGCACCAGCCGTCTCCATGAGCATTGTTTGTAAGGAAAGGGTGAAAACTTTTTTTTAAGCCTATACGCTGTACCAAAACGAAAACATCCCAATCTTATCGGAAGAGATGACCAGCCTTTTCCGTTATGCCACCGTGTCTGAGGAGAAGAAAGCAGCACAGCAGGAGCTCTTCGGTTGATTATGCACACCAACCCAGGACCATCCAAAAATTTCTTTCTGAGGTGATGACAGTTGCGAAGGCATTAGAAGGGCACACCCAACAGTGTATTCAATGCTCAATTCCGGCAAGCCCTCTGCTCTGAGAACCTGTGCAATACCAGCAGATCAAATGTGTGGGAGGAACTGCAAAACTTGCAATCCTTGTTGCATCCTCACGTAACTTCAGTTGCTGATGTTCTATGCAAGCAAATCTGCCGGTTGGGTATTTCTGAGCCAGCATAGCTTTTGCCAAGAGCCATAAGCTGTAGTATTGCTGTTTACCCGGTGAAATCACTTCAAGAAGCCACACTACAACAATTTCGTCATCAGGTGCCACTAACACCTGGCCCACTTGTTGGCCAGGTCTGTGCTCCAAGGAATAATGGCATTTCTCAACAATTGCAAAGGTTACGTTTCATCCAGGAAAACAAGTCTCTTCCGCGTGGATTTTTTCTGACATAACAAATCATGGCACCTTCTTTGAAACGGTTACTCCTTGAAGCCTGTCGAATGTGGTACACGTATACCCCATGAAGTGGATGGGGGGATGACCACCGCTGTAACTCAGTGAAGATTGAAAAGCAGCTTTTTTAGAGCGTCCGACACGTTATTCGCAGGTCGCACGTTGGTTCAGTCCCTGCCAGTGGCTAGCTGTCTTTTTGTCCACTTTACTTTCTTCACATTTATATCAATGACTACAAAGAACATTTCCCATACTTTCCTTCGCATTAGTGTCTGTTCACTCTCATTAATATATTGTCCAACAAAGTAAAACGAGCCCTTAAAGTTCCCCTACTTTCGTTCACTGTAATGAAGAGTTTCATTTGTGCCGCTTGGCTGTTGTTTTCTAGCCAGTCTTTGATGCCAAATTCCATGTCAGACGTCCAATCAGATATGCACTATGGCTTTACTGAAAGCTCAACGACTAATAATGAAGGCTTGCGCTGGTGCCGCTTAGGCGAAGAGCTTTGTCAAACCAGCCTTTCTTTAATTCAACCACTAATTTTCTATAATGATGAGCTAGGACTGGCGTACCTATGCAGTGAGCTGTGGTGGTGTTAGCAGCTTGGTTCAGGCACGATAATTGCATTTGAGGAAAATAGAGCGCCGTATGATCCACTCTGGATTTTTTCGAGGTAAGACTGCAACGTTAAGTAGTTTTTATTGCATGAGGCTGAAAAGCAGCTTTATTTCTCATTTTCAACATCTATGAAAATTTATGGGAGTGAAGTGTAGCAGGGGCATAGGCAGAAAGTTTTTTTTTCGGGGGGGGGGCACCTCCTTGAAATGGTCATTTTTCGCTCTGTATGCCCTGGCGAAAAAAAAAATTCCGGGAGGGGGGGGGGGGGGGGCACGCGCCGGATGTGCCACCTCCTGGCTACGCCACTGAAGTGTAGTGCCTGCCGTTACCGTAAATGTTAAACCTTTCTCTCGGCATATAGCTACTATGGGCATTTCACCTGGAGGAGTGATGTTGCGTTATCTGTGACCGAAGCCTCGCTATCAGTGAAATGTGTCAACTGGCTCACTGTACATCGTTATTTGTTTATGCAATCTTCTGTTCATCCTTCTCTTTTGAGCACTCCAGAACGGCAAGCTTACGACCATCTGGCTCTCTTTCGTTTTCTGGCCAGCTCGAAGCAGTAACATCTGAAGCTTTTCAGTCTTTACGTAGTTCGTTTGCAGAAGGCAGATGTACTTGTAGGGTGCAGACATCCCTCAAATACTTTTTCACCTTGCACCAGGAACGAGCTTTTTCTCTAACATAGTGGCTCAAAAGAAAGTTCCTGCTGCATACATCAATGGAGAGAGACTTGTTACAAACCACGAAATCTTTGCGGCACATTTTCTTCTGCCACTTCGCGCGTAGTTCCTTAACAGCAGGCAATTGGCAAATCGACATGCTGGTGGCCTTTCCAGACTGCGACTTGCAAAAGGACACATGTGTGCCCTCTGAATGCTGCAGCAGAAGCAGCAAACAAGCATGTAGTCACTTCATAAGAGTAGGCAGATTTGAAAACGAAGAGTTGCATTGTGGAAACACTGCCAGTTGAAAACGTGGTGCATCTTGCAACAAGCTGTGTTTACGAGTAATGGTATTAGCTTTCTTGAAGCATCTGTGTACAGTGATAAGGCCAGATTGTCTCAACATGGACGTGCTCTACCCCGCTGCTTCATACAACCTGAAGAAGTAATTAACATGAAAATTTTGTTGAACAAGTGGCAGTGGCACAACCCACTTTGACAGCTTGGCTTGCAACTTTCATGTGCAGCGCACTGTCATGATCATAGGGAAATGTGTCTATTGTACTAGAGCAAGGCTTTTGAATACCCTTCCTTGTCACGCTGTGACAGTGCTGTGTATTCCATGAATCCCAAAGTATTTTGTTAAAAGTCCATAAAGATAAAAATGTGTCTCTCAGTTTGCCAGGGAGGGGATTCATTTAGTAGTAACAGTAATGTTGCTCTAGAATGCAGAAACTGGGCTTTTGCTTTTGTACCTCCTGCAACAAATCCAAATTATTTTAATCTTAAGCTCGTTTCATGCTCATCAGCTGCTCAACAATATTACAAGCTAGTAGTTGTAGGGTAGCTTTTCTCACATATGTTGCCTGGCACACAGTGATCAAAAGCTGCAATATATTGTAAAAAGAGGACCATGTTTACCTCTGTATCTGAATTAGGATGTGTGTGTGTACACACGCATAAACACACACGTGTGCGTGCTTACAAGGCATGGTGTACGTTGTATATGCTTTGCTTTGTTTTTGTAGTTTGATTCGCTCGATGCTCAAGTTTACATGAAGGGCACTACTGGTTTAATAGCAGTAGCCTGGGAAACATTCAATATTATTATTGAAAGGACAAAACAGGTGGCCACTTCGTAATAAGTTTAAACTAACAAGTGTCCCCTATGTTCATATCCACTGCACCTAAGCGCCATAAATGAGTGTTGTGCTGATCAATGCATTCAGAACTCTTCTGCTTGCTGTGCTTGATCAATCAAGCACAGAACTTATTCAGAACTATTCTTTCTGGATATTCTGGTGTTTTAAAGGTATGGATCTGCAGTATACCAACAAAAAACCGCCAGGCCTGCGCGGAACGCGCAGCACAGTCACAGTGAAAGCTGGGGAGAGCACCATTTCTAAAACCCGTTGCAATCTATCTGGGGGCTACTAATACAAGTATGCTTGCAAGGTACCCACTACTCCATTAATTGATTCGATGGCTGATGACGACGAAGAATTATGGCTGAGCCCTTTTTAATGGATTGGAAGCATTCAACGACCCCGTCGTAATGCAATTCATATTGTGTGACGCCTGGTTACACAAATGGCATTCTGTGACACCTGGTTGTCGTTGCACTCTTCTGCCACGTTATATTGTGCATGTTAACGCGGTTCCTTCCCAACATAATGCTTGTATAGGGTTTTGTGCGCCGGGTTTGGCTGAGTGGTAGAACACTGGGCTGGCACGGAGCGGACCCAGGTTCGAACCCCGTTCCATCCTGAACATTTTTTTCTTAGTTTTTTTTTTTTTATGTCGTGCGAGAGCGGTTACAGATACCGGCGGCGGCGGCGGCGGCAGCGGCGGCGGCGGCGGACAACTACGGCACCCTTGTTGTGATCTCATAACAGCTTTCGCTGTAAAAAGTGTGTTAGGACATTATGCCTTAGTAGTCTTTTAAAAGCCTTCCTATTTTTGAGGTCAGTCCTCAGAATTTTGTTTTCTTTTCTTTTGCTTCATCTTCAATTCTGTGCTCATTAGCCTTGGTAAATGACCCATATATAGTCCAATATGCAACAGTGGTTGCCTGTCTGCATGAACTCATCTTGTCTTATTGCCTTTTTCTTAGGTGCCAGCTGCTGCTTTGCTCTCAGAAAGTTTCATAAAACAATACGTTCTCTCAGATGAGTGCGTGCTTGCAGTATTTTTCAAAGGTGACGCCTGATACTAAGTGACTCCATTTATTTATTTTTCTGGCATGCACTATATGATGCTGATGTGCTGTGTGATCAAACGATGCTTCAGCAGCTTTCATCGAATACAACGTACTATATGGCAACCCTTAACCAGTTATCAAATAACAGTGTAATATGTAGCAACGATAAATTTTAGCCAAAAGGTTTTTTGTTACGTCTGTGCAGTCAGACACTTGTGCACTTCTATTCATTCTGGTTTTTCTATTCACCTGTCATGTCAAGTGCTAGCAAGTGATGGCAGTTAAAATGCCATTATTGAGAGAATGGTGCTTTGGTTTGGGAGTGGATAGACGCAAAATACTGACACGGATGTAAACAACACAATGCATAAATCACATGTAAACTTGCATAGGGGAACATCAGGCTTCTTTGTTTGCTTTGTTGTCAAAGAACAATGTTACAGAAAGCAACGAGAGAACAATGTTTTAGGGTACTGTTGGCTATATTAAATGCTAAACATTTCTATGCGAACCAAAGGCACTTTGGCCATTTCTGTCTTATCTATCTGCCTACATCTTGGCCCTCTCGTGCTTGTCTGCTGAACTACACGAAAATTAGTATTGGAGGACATGAGTGTACGACAGACATGATTAACAGGCCATCACATGAACAATGTCAAATGCCCGTCAATGGCACAGATAATCCATGTCGAACAAAACTCATGTCACAAATAATTCATTGTTCAGGAACGTCGCCGCTCTCATTTCACGGCAGCCGTCCGGGCGCTCATCGCGGCATTGCACAGGAGAGAGAATGAGGCGCGCGCGCTTCGTCATTTTTATACCGACGTATACCATGGCACCCCCCAGCGGAGTATGCAGCTGTCACACCACCTGTCATGCGCGCCGCTCCGTAGAGGATTCCTAGAGGAGAGAACGGGGGGACCGTAGGAGAGGAGACGTGCATGCACTGTGGGGGTGTGGGAGCCGCTCCGTAGAGTAGAGGATTCCTAGAGGAGAGAGGGGGAGAGGGCGCGCATGCGCTGTGGGACGCCTGAGCCGCTCCGTAGAGTAGAGGATACCTAGAGGAGAGAGGGGGAGAGGACGCGCATGCGCTGTGGGACGCCGGAGCCGCTCCGTTGAGTGGATGATTCCTAGAGTAGAGAAAGGGGGTGAGCGTAGCAGAGGATAGGGGGAGGGTACGCGCATGCGCTGTGGGACGCTCCGTAGAGTAGAGGATTCCTAGAGGAGAGAAAGGGGGTGAGCGTAGGAGAGAGAGGGGACGTGCATGCGCTGTGGTGGTTTGGGACGGACTAAGCCCCCTCCAAACACATGCAAGCAAGATCAAGGAATGGGGTCAACCTGGGCGACTGACACCACCTGCCTAGCCATTGCTAAGCAGCCTTTCTGTGCTCTCGGCCATGACTCAAGGAATGGGGTCAACCTGGGCGACAGACACCACCTGCCTAGCCACTGCTAAGCAGCCTCTCTGTGCTCTCGGCCATGACTCTCATGACTGTGATAGGGTTGACGGCCTTCATATTACTACAGTGTTCTGGTTCACCTAATGGGTGCTTCTCTACTTCATGAAGGTGGCCGGACGCGGGACGGGGGGACGGGGGGAGGGACGGACAGAGCCCCGAGCATAAGATGCTTCGCATCTAATAAGCTACCCTTTAGGCATCAGTGTAGTCAACATGACTAGTAAGCCCTTTATATGCCCACGACTGCTCAATTTACACAAAGATGTCAATCCACCTCCTAACGCTGGGCTGAAAGCAAAAACATGGCTGATCCCTTTGTCAAAGGAATTGGTATAACACGAAAGTGAAACGTGTATTCACATAAGTAGTTGAGCGTTTATTGTGCATTGTTTCGCCACAAGGGAGAAGCAATGAATGCTGCAGCAACAAATTGTAATGTGACGTGAAGAACGGCAAGCAGCTCGAAACATGCAGCGCGCACCTCAAGCGGAAAGGACGCACGAAATGAGCATACACAAGACGAGCACGGACTAACTGTCACAGCTTGACATTTAATGCGCGCTGCTCTAACACTAAGACGCACGAAACGAACGCACAAGCATACACAGGACGAGCGCCAAGAACTGCCACAATTATTACTTCGTGTGAAAGCGGCGCGCTCCATTTGTAAACGCGGCCGCTGCGGCGAACAAAGCGACCTTCGTGCACTCTTTAACCACTGTAATTTCAAAGCAAACTTGCAGTGGAACCACAAGGCGTGCAAAGCTCCCGAATGCCCCGATCAGGATATAAGCGCGCGCGCACGAGCGACCACGCCCCCGTGGAGGCGCACGCTCATCCCCGCGAGAGGCGCGACGACCTTTAGAGCGCGCGCTCCGTGACACCTTCGCGCCATCTCGCTAGTGATGACGAAAACGCGCTGAAGTTGAGGAGCTCTGAGGACCGCCAACGGTATATGGTGTGTATAAATAGCTTGCCGTTAGCAGGCTGAGGAATGTACGCTCCCGTAGCCGAGTGGTTTCGCGCCGCGCGCTGCGGAGCGAGAGGTCGAAGGTTCGACGCCCGGCGACGGAACTTTTTCTTCTAGTTTTTCTTTGGTCTCATTATGTTAGTTTATATTTTACAACGTCATATCCGTGACGGAAATACGTCAGAGGAGCCGTGGTGGACCCCGGCATAAAACACTTTTGTGTTAAAAAAAGGCCCTTGTGCAGCAACTGGCTGACTGACTGTTTCGCATGAAATCAATTCCCACAGTGCGTGGTGTTATAACATTGTCTCCCACAAACTGTACACTTATTTGTCCTTGTTAGCATAGTATTGGTCTGGTCATGCTTGCTTACTCAAGGACCACAGAAAAAACACTCACCTTGGACTGAAGCACTTGTGAAAAATCTACTGACTGGATGCATTAGTGAAGAGATATATACACAATTTCAGTTCATTGTGCTTGCTACCCTCGGTGGTGGCTTAGCGGCTGTTTCACTGAAGTGCTTAGGATGGAGCGTGCGCATTTGAATCTCTCCATGATAGCCACACTTCAATGAGCATGACATCTAAAAACATGCATGCACATTTAAATATGTTTAATTATGATTTAAATATACATTAAACTTCCCAATGTAGAAATTACTCCAGATTACCCTGTTACAGCATGCCTAATTAGATTTTCACAATGTAAATCCCAAAATCTTGTCTTGTACACTTTACCCTGTTACAGCATGCTTAATTAAGTTTTCATAATGTAAACCCCAAAATGTTGTCTTGTCCACTTTGTTATCTAGTGGGGAGTGTGCTTTGCATCTACGGTGAAACATGGAGACTGACAAGCTCAGACATCATGTCTAGGTCACCATCTTGTGGCAACAGAAGGCGCAAAGCAAACAAACATTTATTAGCCGGGTGACTAAACTGGTGTTACAGCCATGTTGTCCGAGGTTGACGGTCTCCTTCTCTTTCACCGCAAAAGCAAAGCACACTGCCCACTACAGTTAATTTTATCTCGGCAAGGACATACACCCATGTTGTTCTGTGCTTAGCCCCAAAAAAGTGAAGCATCGCAATTCTTGCAATTGCGATGCAATTCTTAATTTGATCTGTTTGTGTACATGTATAGTTTGCTCCTAACGATTTCATGGGAAGGGAATTCCGTGGCTTCATTATAGATTCTTAAAATGTACAATCACATCAGCATGGCTGCACATTGCTTACTGAACAAAAAGAGGGGGCACAATGCAGGCACTGGGTTGTGTCGTCTCTTCTGCCTTTGTTCAATTTGTGCTCTGGAGCCATGTCCATAATGAGTCAACAGCTCACTCAGGCTATAACTCTGTGAGTATATTCATGACCTGGGCAGTTTCATCCCGACTGCATGCTTCTCTGTCTCCTGCAATAGCATGTGCATTAGTACATTCTCCAGTAGCTTTCTTTTCACACAGATACAGCACAATCACTTTCCGTTGGATATATATGCATAGGCATTATTTTTCAGGTCAGAAAATCCTAGTAGGAGGAGGAGGAATGAACTTTATTCGTAGAGACCAGCAAGTTTAGGTGGCCAGGCGTAGGCCTCCCATGAGGGGACGTCAAGGGCTTGCCTCGACACCACCTCACGGGCGTAGATAAGCTGTTTTTTTAATGAGTGTTGTCATCATAACAGTTGTTCTTTTGTATCGAAGCTTTGTGTCCTACTACGCAATTTTGTTGCATTACTCTAGAGAGACTGCTGCTGCCACAATTGGCTGCCCGCTTAGACAACAAATTTTTGTTGCACGACAGACTTTTGTTGCATTACTTACGGAAGACCTCTGTTGTCACAATTGACTATACGCTAAGACAACAAGTCTCTGCTGTAGCACAAAGCATTTGTTTCGTACAACAAAATTTTGCGTACAGTATATGAACATTTCTGTAGTAGCAGCCGGGTGCTTGTTGGGAAGACACATTTTTTTACAATACTATAAAGATTATTCGTAGCACTTCAATTTTCTGCTGTTGCACAACAGAAGTGTGTGCAACACACTTATTTGTCACAATAAAAGATAGGATGCACAATTGAAAAGTGTGTTGCCTCAAAAAGAATGTGTAGTAACAACAGAAAGATCCTTTTGTACAATTGAAATTTCTATTGTACTCAAGGCAAGTTCTGTTGTCATTTTTAACTGGGTACAGCGCAAAAAAAAGAAAACAGACGAAACACAAGAACTCAAAGAAGCGTCGACTTTCGACTGCAGCTTTATTCTTACAATAAAGACAGCCATGAAGAAAATATCAAAGTCACGTAGAGTACCTGCAACAAATTTTCTTTACGCTCTACCCACAATGAATCCCTCCAGATTTCTGCACATTACTAAACCTTGCCTCTCGCCGCTTTACAAGAAAGCCATCCGTCCTTCGACGAAATTCGATGAGTAAAATATTTGATGCATCGACAGTTTCACACTTTGAACCTTAATGCGAACGATACTTTGAGCAAATTGCAGGAAACAAAGGATAACGCTTTTGGACATATATATAGTAAAACAATTACACCATCTCCCGCTAAAGCAGCCGGCTCTAACGCTTACCTGGCGGCGGCGTTGACACTGGCGCTCATCGCGGCGTTGCGCAGGAGATTAACCTGGGGAGACGCAAAGCAGTGATGGAGCGGATTTCCCTATTGGAACATGCCAGTAGCTGCTAATGGGCAATGAGAGACAGAAGACTCCGATTGGACACAGAGACCCTCAGTCCGCTTTGAGTTAACGCGCACGCTGCAAATTTTTATTCTTCAACAACTCACAGGAGGAACTATACTTCTGAAGACAACGCTTTTTGCGGTTTTCGTTCCTGTTGTCTACCCCGGGGGGAGCAGATAATTTATGCACGCCCAATGCGCAATGACACGAAAGCCGTATTTTTCCCTCAGAATGAGCCTTATCTCATATAATGCAACAAGGAAACTAGTTACAGTGGTCAACTGACATCGTCATCTTTCGTCCGCTGACTTGGTCACACGCTATCAATTTTCCCTCGCCTAATAGTGTAGGCCCTGTTGACTGGCATCCGCTCGTCGCTGCATGCGACTTTGTGGAGAATTAAGCAGTGCTATTCATTACCTTGGTTTATATTCTATTACGCTAAAGGACCAAAGTTAAGCTAATTTACCCTAATCTATATCGTTCGAAGTCACTGCGTGCCGTGCTTCATGCCGCTGTCACATGTCGTAATGTCGTAACAATGTCCCCGTATCGTCATGTGTAGCCCCTGTCGGAAGCTGCTTAGTTTTCTTTACTTTTGAGACGACCCCCTAGTGAGGCTCTTCCCTTCCAGGCATATTCTGTCGAGCACTTATTTAAGGATATCTTAATATTCAGTGACTTAGCTCGGCTATGCCAGGAAATACGTAACGTGAGCTAAGGTGGCGCCGCTAAATTGAACGTTTCACGCATGGTACTACTTACCCGCGACAAGTCTTTCATGTGCCACAGTCTTTGACACACGTCGCACACATATCCAAACGGATTGCTTACGAAGTCCGTCTCGAAGGTCCGAGTCGCACTGGCGCTTTCGCCAAGTGTCACCGTATAGTCAGTCAATCGGTGAGCTCTGACGTCATCGACGACATGTTGTTGTTGCTGCTGCTGAGATGGCCAGGCACGTCACTCAGCCTCCTGGCGACGCCGCTTTGCTAGACGTTCCTCCCTTTGCTCGGTGTCTCCGCAGCACGTTTAGCCTTCTTCTGTTCGTTCTTCCTAAGCTCAACCGCTTATTACCAGGCAACTACTTCGGTATCCGATGAGTCAAGCTTATCCGCTCTTCTGCGCTGCTGAGCAGCAATTTCGCTCTCCTTCTCCATGGCTATACCATACTGGCAAATGACCCGCTATATGTACGCAGCACCGCGGAAGATGCGACCAAAGAAGAGAGCAGCGTGGCTCGAGGTGCACGATCCACGGGGTACGATCAGAATGCGTCTGCCGCGGCTATGACGTCACTCCTCTGCAAACCGCGAAGGTGCCGGCCCCCGTGACCTAGGCCTGTGTGCCGGGGACGGGGAGCCGAGGGCCTCCCTTATCTGGCGGAAAATAAAGTTGTCATCATCATCATAATGCGCAGCACTGCTCACCGTAAGCCACGCGAAATTGTTCATACTCGTACTCGGCAAATATAGCTCACGCTACCAAAGTGTTAAACGAGAAATAGATGGTTCTTGTTCAAGTGAACGGTTAGAAGGGATACGTATAAGGTTGCAGCATAGCTTCACATGAATTAACAGCCAATAATTATGTGGGAGAATGAATAAAAGTTAAATGATTATATTTATTGAGCGATTGTGATAGACTGCGATCATTGTGACACCTGGCGGAATAGATCTCAGCCACGTGCTTGTTTCTGAGAATAGTTTAACAAACTGGTTTCAATATTTGGGGTTCAAGTTAACAGTCATTTTCACTTCATTTGCTAGCTAAGCGTAACTTCTTTTTATTGTATGGGTGGATTAACTCTTAGGGTAATTGCCTAAAATCAATTTATTCAGTTCATAGACTGTGCAGAAGGAAATCTGAAGCGCGGGCTTCTTTCTACCTAACATCTAAGATTCGCCCTTGCAGTGCGACTACACAAATGTTTAGCCAAGGAATACACCAGGGAACAAGGACCGCCGACGCGCGATGCCATCACCGGGCTCCCAAGTGAAGAAAAGAAGGCCACGTCCAGAATTATTTGCATGACCTGAGTAACAGCTAGATGGACAACAGTCGAATACGTGTCGATATGGCTATTCAAGGTTGGTATGGATTGATGTACATTGAGGTCCACTAAGAACTTGCGGTGCCTTGTGCATTTTCTTCCGAGTCGGAACCTACCGCACAAGTTGCATCGGGCGCACCGTACACAGGCACACACCAACTTTCTATATACGAGAAGTGCCTTCGGTCTTATCTATCGCATTTTTCACCCGTGAATACGAAAGCTTGAAAGGTGATGCGCTGTTTCGAGCAGTGCAGTTATTCTACAAAGACACACTGAATTACGCTCGGTATTGTGGTAGGCCATTGTTAGACGATTTAGATTTTGCCAATTTTCATGCGTACATTAAGCCGAGCCTCAGGCGCAACCTGTTTCTTTATAGATACAACACCGATCGAAGCTATGGCGCAAGCATACTGGCGGCGGCCTTGGAGTACGTCCGCACTGAACTGAAAGACCTAGTCAGCAAGAGCAACATCAAACACTACGGCCTTTTCAATCCCATGACAATGCCGGCTCTTATCCACTACCTTAGGGATGTGATGACCCAAACAATACCGGTGAGAAGTATGCTCATGAATCTCGACACGCTTAAGGACCATCATGTCTTATTTGTTACCGCTATTATTATCATCATGTCATATTTGTAACCGCTAATATATCAGAGATCATTCCATCAGAAAAAACCCCCCGGGCAATGTGTAAATAGAACTCGATGACATCGTTCCCACGAATGCCAAACATTTGCCCTCTAAGTATTTGATTGGCTTATTAGAAGAGCACCTCTCACAGTTAGGAATTAATGCTGTAATTGCAACCGTGCATCTATGAGTGATGAGAAAACAGGTGTGGGTATTTTTTCTCGATCATTATCCTGGTCATATTCATTACGCCTCCCAGATTATACACTTACAGTTAACGGTTTATACAGTTAACGGCAATTATTCTAGCTATTCGAAAACATCCAGCAACTTATTCGACAGCTGCTATAGTAACTGATTCGTTATCTTTGTGTTCATCCCTGTCTTCGTCGTACGAAGCAGCAGTACTAAATCTATTCAAATCATTAATCCCTGCACACATTCGACTAGTGCGATTAATATGAGTGCCAGGGCATCGCGGTCTATTTCTAAATGAGATGGCTGACTCACTTGCGCGAATATCCCTTGATGGCCCAATTTTGCCAGTTATGCCTCCTACAGCTTATGTTACAGCGGCGAGGTTAAGTAAATTTTCTCTTGCAGATTCATTAAAGATTACAATATTAAATCCAGAATTCTCGCAGTTGCATTTCGCATGGTATAATAAATGGTGTCCGACGCATAAACTGGAAATCTCCATCACTATATTATGATGTCGTATTCCACCGCTTAATTTCTATTTACACAGGTCTGGTCTGGTGCCATCCCCTTGATGCTCTAGCTGCAACGAACCCGAAAATATCGACCCATTCCTATTACGCTGTCGCCATTTCGAATTTCAAAGAAAAAAGTGCCTTGAAATTTTATTCCGAAAATTAGAAATTCCATTAAGTACTCAAAATATTCTTTCCTTTCGGGCTGCTTCCTTGGAATACAGCAAAAGGAACGTCTGCGGGGCCCTCTGCGAATTCCTGAGTGACACAAGGGGATTACATTGTTAAGTCATTGATCAACTTTCTTCCCAAACCAAACCTAAACTTAGGATTTCGTTATTAATCAGCATTAACCTGCTCAAGAATCATGGATTGGGGATAATTTCAAAATTTTAAAAAGTATATTATTTCCGTGTCACAAACGAGCGCTCAAAGAAGCGCGCGTCACCGATTTCAAACGGCGGCGTGAACTCCAGTCGCCGATCAGTCGCGACGGAGCCGGCGCAACGAAAAAAACAAGCATCAAAAGACGCCGCGCGCGCGCCTCCTCTCCCCTTCCAAACAGCCGCCGCCACGCCAACAGGCGTTCTCGGATCGGAACGCCGAGCAATGTCTCGAACCCTCACAAAGGAAAAGGTGACTCAACGCCGAGTTAAACCGCGATGAGTGGAAACCACGAGAAAAGTCTCGCCCTTTCAATAGCTTTGGCTGTGCAGCGCGCCAAGGAGAAATCTGGAGACTTCGCGAATCCAGTGGCGAGCGAATATAAACGAGCGGCGACGGAGGGTGAGTAGTAGCGAGTGAGGAGAGTCCTCCAGGAGGAGTAAGCGAGTACTCCGAGTGGAGTGAGTGAGTGACTGGCCGGCAGTGACAGTGTGTGGGGGGAACGAAGGTGCTGTAGGTGAAGTTTTATTGCTGAAGTGCGGTCAGTCGATCTGGAAGAATCGAATGACGACGTCGCGGGAGCTGCGGAAGTTTTGAGGAGCGTTTCCTTGAAGAGAAACCTCGGACGAACGGGACGACAACCACGCTGGACTTTGTGTGAGTGTTTTCCTGGAAGAGAAGCATTCAACATTAGTTCCAAGAACTTTCGACTGAATACGTTTGATGAACGTTCGAGTCTTTAAGCATTCTTGGATAGTTAGTGCATGAGATTGCATCATAGCGCGAGTTCTTTGTTTGTTCCTGTCGTTTCGAACACCATCGGAGTTACCTTGCGAGTTGTATTTGATACCTGCCACGTGTGCATGTTTGTGTCTTGTTGTACTGCCTTAACTGAGAATACATTTTGTTTGTGTTATGAACTATCGGCTCTTACTCGGTCTTTGGACCACAACGGGCGTTCGCTGGTGCGCTAAAGGGACTAACTCTAAATTGTCCGCGATTTCGTGGTGCGTTTCGGGTGGCCGATACGTCAGCCCTTGGAATCCGCCCGGCGATTGCCTCCCCATTGACGGGAGCTGTGATAATTATTCTGGGGTCCGCGACAAGGACCTTTTTGTGCACAGTGTGTCCAGTAAAAAGAAGGAGCCTTCAGTAGTTGATAGTGCAATCGGAACGATATTTGTGTTTTCGCACCGCGTTCTCGCTAACGGGTGCGTAGAGAGTGTTCGAAGTTAGGCAGATAGTTTGTGCACGCGGCTAGGTTGTTTGAGAGGCATCTTGGATCTTGAGCAGTTAGTTGCCCTTGGTGAGAAGATGGGTCTTTCTGGGGCCGAGCACCGGAAGTGGGTTAGTCATAAGGAAAAAGAAGAGAGAAGGCCATGGAACAAAAGGGAGCTGAGATTGAAAGAGAGAGGTTGGCGGTTGAGAGGGCCAAGGAAGAGCGAGCAGCGTAGCTGGAGAAACAAAGGCTAGCGGCTGAAAGAGCCAAGGAAGAGAGAGAAGCGGAGATGGCTGAGTGAGAGAGGCAACGGCGGCACGAGATAGAACTCGAACGGCTCCGTTTGCAACTGCGGATTGAATCCCCCCGTCCAGGCTAGAGTCAAGAGCAGTGAGAGGGAAGATAGTAGCTTCCGGTTGAACCTAAGCAAACTGCTTGTGGCGTTTGATGAAAGGAAGGATGACCTTGATGCGTACCTGCACAGGTTTGAGACGATTGCTAAAAGCCAGAATTGGCCGGAGCATCAATGGTCTACTGCTTTGAGTACTTGCTTGAGTGGCGAATCGGTCAGTGTGTACGGTAGGCTGACACCAACCGATGCAGCTAACTATACAAAGGTGAAAGCTGCTTTGCTGAAGCGATTCAGATTCACTGTGGAAGGCTTCCGAGATTGGTTTAGAAGAGGAAATCCAGCTGATCGCGAGACGGCTACGCAGTTTGCCTCACGACTTGGCCATTATTTCGACAGGTGGATCGAGCTTTCAGAGACGGCACAGAAGTGCGGTGAGCTTAGAGAGCTGCTTATCAGAGAGCAATTCCTCACCAGTTCCCCACCCGAGCATGTCGCTGTATCTGAAAGAGAGGAGAGCTAAGTCACTTGAGGACATGCTGGAATTGGCCGATCAGTTCTTGGAAGCGCAAGGTGGCACGAAATTGGCCAAGGTGAAAAAGGATGGTTGCGAAAATTCCAAGAAATTGGCACCGGATGAAAAGAAGCCTTCTCATGCGAATGTTCAACGATGCTTTTAACATGAGAGTGTTTTTATGCCAGGATCCACCACGGCTCCTCTGACGTATTTCCGTCACGGATATGACGTTGTAAAATATAAACTAACACATTGAGATCAAAGAAACAACTAGAAGAAACCGTTCCGTCACCGGGGTGTCGAACCCGTGACCTCTCGTTCCGCAGCGCGCGGCGCGAAACCACTCGGCCACGGGAGCGTACGCGCCTCCGCTTGCTAACGGCAAGCTATTTATATAAACCATATACCATTGCCGGTCCTCAGAGCTCATCGACTTCAGCGCGTTTTTGTCATCAGTAGCGAGATGGCGCGAAGGTGGCACGGAGTGCGTGCTCTAAAGGTCACCGTGACCCTTGCTGCGGTGAGCGCGCGCCTCCACGGGGCGTGGCCGCTAGTGCGCGCGCGCTTATCTCCTGATCAGGGCATTGGGGCGCTTACGTCTTGTGCTTCCACCGCAAGTTTTCTATGAAGTTACAGTGGTTAAAGGTGCACGAAGGCCTCTCCGCTCACCGCAGCGGCAGCGTTTACGAAAGGGCACGCTGCTCACACACGAAGTAACAATTGACAGTTGTTCGCGCTCGTCTTGTGTATACTTCAGCGTTGTTTCGTGCGGCTTTCTTTGTGTTAGAGCTGCGTGCTTTAGGTGTCGAGCTGTGACAGTTAGTCGTACTTGTCCTCTGTATGCTCATATCATGCCTGCCTTCAGATTGAGGGGCACGCAGCAAATTTCAATCTGCTTGCCGTTCTTCGTGTGACATTTCCATTTGTTGCTGTAACATTCATTCCTTCGCCCTTATTGTGAAACAATGCACAATCAACGCTCAACTACCTCTGTGAAGACACGTTGTACTTTCGTGTTATACCGATTCCTTTGACAGAGGGACAGTCATGTTTTTTGTGTAACCGAGTGGGTCATCGCGCTAGCAATTGTTGGACCAACTTTACGCGTCCTAGTGTGATGAAATGTCTTAAATGTGGACAAACTGGGCACAAGGCAAACGCATGTGGTAACGAAGCGAGGAAAGCCCACCAAGCAGCATGTGTGTATGCTCCGCCCAAAGAGCAAGCAGAAGAGGCAAATTGCGAATTTGTCGAGCTGAAAAACGGAAAGAAAATCCCTATCGCTGGTGCCGCGATCACAACACGCCCAACAGGCTTAACGAAAGGAATGCCTACACTGTTTGGGAAGATTTCTGGAAAGGAAATCACGGTACTGCGGGACACAGAAAGCAGCACGGTTGTCGTGCGAAAGGACTTGGTCCGTGACAGCGAGTTAACAGGCAGGACCAGCCCGGTTCGCCTAATTGACGGTTCTATTCGGATACTTCCCGAGGCTATGATTGAGGTCGAGACGCCTTACTTCAGCGGGAGATTCACTGCCATGTGCATGACAACACCCCTATTCGACCTCATCATTGGAAACATCGACGGAGCGCGAGGGCCGAACGATCCAGAAGTTTGGGAGAAGACCCGAAGAAAGAGCCCTCGTTAACACAGGAATCGCGAAGTGAGGGTGCAGCGGAAGAGAATCCCATGAAGGAGGTCACCCGAGCTCAATCTGAAGCCGAGGTGTTAGAGAAAGTGACGCATGAGACACCAACGACTGTGGTGTGACTGTGGTGTGCTATTGTGACTGTGCCAGACGCGAAAACGTGCCGTGCTGGTGAGGTTGCAACCAAGCAGCCACCACCACCCGTGAGCGAAACGTTGACGAAGTCGGTCGGCCAGACTATATGCCGTGTCGCACACGGGCCCGCTAAGCACCAGCAGCGTCCGAACAAACGCGACGAGGCCCTGCCAGTGTCGAATGTGCCAACAGCGGCAGAGACGACACCATCCTACGAGACTGCTCGCAAGAAGAAAAAGAGGAGAACACAAGAAGAGATCAAGCGAGCACCGCTAGAAAGGGCGTCAGTGCGACAAAAGGCACACAGGATAGGTGTTGAGGTTAAATTTGAATGTGTTTGAAAGTGTTGAGCCTCAAGGTGTTATTTTATTATTATCCTGTGTCACATTTGTATGACGAGTGAGCTAAATTGTCTCTTTTGGTGACGTTATGTAAGCGATACTATTGATATTGTATAAGAGTTGTAAATGCAGAGCTTCGTACTTTCACATTCTTTTGTATGAAATCTGTGATGGAGTGTTGTACTCATGTACTTGTGGTTATCTTTCACGCATTGTGAGATTGAATTGCAATTTGAATTATATTGAGTGTCCTATTTATGAATGTGACGCGCCGTGAGTGATGGACTGAGTTACGGACTCGTGTATGCCGAACTTTTGTTGTCTTATAAGTGTGCGCGCTCATTTATGTTGTTTGAATATTAAATGATAATATTCTTAAAGTGGGGGGCAGTGTAACAAATGAGCGCTCAAAGAAGCGCGCGTCGCCGATTTCAAACGGCGGTGTTAACTCTAGGCGCCGAGCTGTTGCGACGGAGCCGGCGCAACGAAAAAAAAGTCACAGTTTCACCGCAAGGGTGAAGCAATGAATGCGATTGCAAAAAATTGTAATGTTATACGAAGTGAGGCTGGCAGCTAACTCTTTTTGGATCCGATCTCACGCAACTCTAGAAAACGCTTGTTTAAGAGAATTCTCTTCGCGTTGAGAGCGCAGCACGTAGAAGGGTACGCTGGCCCGGCAGCCGAGAAGGGGAGATGAGAAGGGGAGATAAAGCACAAAATCGAACGTCGCCCCTCCCCCCGCCCGCCCGCTGTCGGCCACCGAGAAGGGGAGATAACGCGCGCGCCCCCCGCTCGTAAAATCGAAGGTCGCTCGAGGGACCCCCCCTCGCGTATTTTCACGCTCACGAACGACGGGCGGGCCCGGTTATATATATACATATACATATACGGCAATTGACGCCGACGCGGACGCCGACGCCGACGGCGAAAACCAGCCGCGAGCGTCCATATAAAAGCTATCGCAATAAAACAAGCATCAAAAGACGCCGCGCGCGCGCCTCCTCTCCCCCTCGAAACGGCCGCCGCCACGCCAACAGGCGTTCTCGGATCGGAACGCCGAGCATGTATCGAACCCTCACGAAGGAAAGGGTGACGCAACGCCGAGTTAGGCCGCGATGAGTGGAAACCACGAGAAAGATCTCGCCTGTTCAATAGCTTTGGCTGTGCTACGCGCCGAGGAGAAATCTTGAGACTTCGCGAATGCAGTCGCGAGCGAATATAAGCAAGCGGCGACGGAGGGTCAGTAGCAGCGCGTGAGGGGAGTACTCCAGGAGGAGTGAGCGAGTACTCCTAGTGGAGGGAGTGAGTGACTGTCCAGCAGTGACAGTGTGTGAGTGAACGATGGTGCTGTTGTTGAAGTTTTATTGCTGAAATGCGGTCAGTCGATCTGGAAGAATCGATTGACGACGCCGTGCGAGCTACGGAAGTTTTGAGGAGCGTTTCCTGGAAGGTAAAACCTCGGACGAACGGGACGACAACCAGCGCTGGACTTTGTGTGAGTGTTTTCCTGGAAGAGAAGCATTCAACATTAGTTCCAAGAACTTTCGACTGAATACGTTTGATGAACATTCGAGTCTTCAGGCATTCCTGAATAGTTAATGCAAGAGATTGCATTGTAGCGCGAGTTTGTTTTTTCCTGTTGTTTTGAACACCATCGGAGTTACCTTGTGAGTTGTATTTGATACCTGCCAAGTGTGCATGTCTGATTCTTGTTGTACTGCCTTAACTGAGAATATATTTTATTTGTGTTATGAAATCTCGACTCTCACTCGGTCTTTGGACCACAACCGGCGTTCGCTGGCGTTCTAAAGGGACCAACTCTAAATTGTCCGCGCTTTCGTGATGCGTTTCGGGGGGCCGATACATCAGCCTTTGGAATCCGCCCGGCGATTGTCTCCCCATTAACGGGAGCTGTGACATTCCGTCTTTATTTAAATTTGTCTTCGTACCTCGAGAAATTACTATATTCTACCTAAACAATTTTTTTCCTTTCCCCCTGCCTAGCCCTTATTTTTTTTCGCTTACTTGAACCGCCGGCTTCTTGGCCAATCCCCCGTAGAGGGTGTGAGCCAGCACAGAGGACCAAGCAAGCAAGCAAGCTCTCGAGCGACCGGGAGAGCTCGTCGAGCGGTAGAGACGCATCGGTATTCGGACATCGGGCCAGCCCCGACATCACGGTCTTGCTCTCCTGGTCCGGGCCCCGTCCCGGCTCCCACGATGGCGAGGTCCTTCCAGGCTGGCCTACGCCTGACCTGCCCCCTGGATCCTGTCTCAAGCGAAGTTCCTGGCGGCTGGCTGCTGCTGTTCCTGTCGTGGTTCGAGGCGCTGTCCAAGGAACTGTCTCGATACCGTTCATGGCGCTCGACGTGACGCTGTTGCCGTCTTCGCTCCAGGCGTCGACTGCCGTGCTGGGATGCTCCCTGGCATTAATCTGCTAGGCCGGGCTAGGCCCGGGTACTGACACCAGGAAGCACGCGTCGCGCCCCGCCACCTGACGCTGAGAGCGCCCCGGTCGACCACACCGATTGACGCACCTAGGCGGACTACAGTGCGTTAACCCCCACATAAGCTCTTTGTGGGCGAAAACCGAGTACATCCAAAGTGAAATTAAGAAACGCGCGTGACAATGCCCCCCTCTAAAAAGCATCGTCCCGATGCTGAAAACAGAACACGGGGGAAAATTGCATGCAACAATAAATCACAACAATAAATCAAGAAAATACAAAAATAAAGCAATAAGTGCAGTCCTTAACTTCGTTAACACGCGGAAGACGGCTTCAGGCGCACGACATGGACGACTTCAGGTTGCGCACGGCGCACTTAAGTTGAGAGTTCGTAATGCCGTAAAACAGCGTCTTTAAACTTTCAGCGCAGTTTGCTTGCGCTATGACGCAAAAAACATGGCTGATCCCTCCGTCGTAGGAATTGGTATAAAACGAAAGTGAAACGCGTCTTCGCAGAAGTAGTGCTTATTGTGTGGCGATATATGAGAACTTGTACAATGTCTATTGGTGTTTGACAGCTATAGCACCGTTTGACGTGGACACACCTACGCTGACGCCTAGTGGCAAATCTCCAACGCGACGACTAACGACCATGGTGATGAATTAACCGTTGTTGTAGCTGAAGTTGTCAACATGTTATACCTGGACACAGCGTATCGTGAATCCAGCGCAAAGACACCAACAAGCACGTAATGAACACTGGCACTCGATATGCGCGTCGTCAAA
Source organism: Rhipicephalus appendiculatus (assembly GCA_030522465.1). NCBI lineage: Eukaryota > Metazoa > Arthropoda > Arachnida > Ixodida > Ixodidae > Rhipicephalus > Rhipicephalus appendiculatus. The sequence goes on from JALIZH010016015.1 coordinate 55,958, forward strand.
GAGAAGTGGTACGGTGTGCGCTCCTGAGTAATAAGCTAACCTACTCCTGCGCTCATGCATACACTACCATGCTGCGCTTCAGCAACGCGGGAGGCAGAGGTTCGTAGCTTGAGCCGCGAGCGCGCGCAGGCGTTCTACGTCCTGCTGGCCTCTGTCTCGCTCCACCAAAGCACGACATTCACCTGTCGACATCGCTGCCTGGCGGCCGCTCTCACTGCAGAAGTTTGATTCGTCTGTGCGATCGCACCCGAAGTAGCCGTCGGCGAAGCAACATTGGTGCATGTGGCAGATTCACTACTCCGACAAAGAGCCGTCACACGCTAACACGAAGATAAAGGCAAATAGCATAACTACATAGGCGACTCTACGATGCTAGAGCGACATATGTTTTTCACTACTATCGAGACGCAGTTAAAGCATGGCCTCCGAGATTGTGCGCCGCGCTATCGGCGCTAGTATTACTAGTATGGTAAGTGTCATGCGGCATTACTTCTCTTCCCCGCTCACAGGCGGCGACACTGACCCGCCACACCAACACAGAGCACCGTGCGAGAGAGAATGTGTGAGAGATATAAGGCGCGTTGGCAGATTACACTCCAGCTGCTTTGGTGGCTTAGTCGGTAAGAAACCGGGCGCCTTTCGTCGCGGGGCAAGAGTCAGAGTTTCGATTCCCGGTGGGGGAACATTTTCATAAATAATTTTTCTTTCTCATTTGGTAGCGTTAATTCTATCAACGTCATATCCGTAACGGATGTGACGTTGAACCATCGTAACAGTGCCGCCGAGCCTTTAGTGGGCTCGGGGGCACGTCAACGATGGTTCGTGCTTACCAACCGCTGCTTTTAGCCATGCAGGTAACCAATAGCTACTCCCTTTTTTGCTAAGCGAACTAGTCATGGAGCGTTGGTAGTGCTGCCGAGGCCACATTCAAATTGCACCGCTGTTTATGACTGCTCTTGTGTACTGTTTTAGTTATTGTTATTGTCCGGTGACGTTGAATTGAACCCCGGTCCTGATGACAGTGTAAACTCTCTAATGCTTACCAGGCAACGTCAGCTTCAGTCCGGGCAGTCAGCCATTCTCGACCAACTGAAAGCTATACACGTAACCCTGACTGATCATGAAACAAGATTCCACGAAATTAATTCTAGATTGGCCAAAATCGAATCTGAGTGCACTGAGTTCGTTGCTGCCAAGTCTGAAATTGCCACACTTCGTACGGCAACTGACACTTGCATAGCTCATGTGTCTGCTCTGACTGCCCGAGCTGACGACGCCGACAACAGGTCTCGTCGATGTAACCTTGTCTTCTATGGGTTAAAACATGCCCCTAATGAAAACTGGCGTGAGTCCGAAAAAGTAATCATTGATCGTTGCATTCAGCACCTTCAGTCACATATTGATCCACGTGAAATTCAACGCGCTCATAGGCTCGGTTCTTATCGTAACGGCAGGTCAAGACCAGTCATTGTTAAGTTTGCGCACTTCAAAGACAAAGACCGCATTCTCTCACTAGCGCACAAACTTAAAGGAACAAGTTTTAGCTTTTCGGAAGATTTTTCCCCCGTTATTCGACTAGCTCGCAAACGCCTTATCGAATATGGAAAGACTAACATCCTCCAGTTCAAGATGCGTTACGATAAACTTCTCTGTGGCGGCAAAACCTTCGTCTACGACCAGCAGGCCAACAAAATAGTTGAGCGTAAATCCTAGCAGTTATCCCAGTCTAAACCTCAAACCCCCCAACATAATCGTTCTTCCATAGCTTTCTTGCATACTAATATCCGTAGTGTCATTCCAAAACGTGATTCGTTATGTGGCCTCATCAGCTCATCTTGGTGTAATGTTCTGTTGCTTACTGAGACGTGGCTAAACTCGTCCATTCGCGATACCGAGATCCTGCCCTCTTTCCAGACTTCGATATATTTCGCAAAGATCGAGGCGACGATACCCGTGGTGGTGGCGTCTTTATCGCCACAAGCCATGAGCTACGATGCATACCGATAACGATACAATCACCTTTAGAAATGCTATGGTTATGTTGCACCGCATCCTTCCCGCGCAGCCTTCTTGACATTTGCTACCGCCCTCCTTCTGCCAACTCCGCATTCTTGCCTGCTTTCCACGATGCGTTGTGTCAAATAACTAAGTCATATCCCAACACGCCTATCTTGCTGTTTGGTGATTTTAATCTCTCATCTATCGCTTGGTCAAATCTCGCTTCCACACTAACAAACACTAACATGGCCAGTGAATTCGTCAACACGTGTCTTACATTCGCGTTATCGCAAGTTGTCAACAATCCCACTCGCACTACTGACCATTCGGCTAACATTTTGGATTTAATATTAACTTCACACCCTGAAAACCTTTCCGATATCGCGTATCTGAATGGTCTCAGTGATCATAAGATATTGCATGCTACTTTTTCATGTCACATGTCCAATCCAACCAGAACAAAAAAATTGAAGGACACTTTGTACATTCCAAAGTGTGTTCGGCGAAAGCGTGTGGCCATTCCACTGATTATGCCATGTCTTTTTTTCTTTTGCACTCTCGGTGGGATAAGACACAAACCGAATGGGTGCGTGTTTTCTTCTTTAATTTTTTACCGCGAATCGCAGCGAGAGACATCTTCCTCCGGCCGCATGCGTTAGTATTTTCTCGCGCTTTGCGCATCGTGCAAACGCCATCCGCGTTCCAGCTCTTCAATTCACGGACCCTTTGTAAATTGGAAAGTGTATTCCGTGAACGCCTGGGTCCATTGAGACGGCATCCGTCAGAATGATTGCAAACTCTGGGCACAGCGACGCTACGCAAGCAAAGCGCGAGCGCTATAGAGCCCGACGCGACCGGCGGTCCGTCTAAGCATCCCGGCGGCCACCTGGCTCCGTGCCAGAGCTCGGATAGACGGACGGACCGACGGACAGACGGATGGATGGACCGACGGATGAACAGACAGACAGACGGACGGACAGACGGACGCCGGACGGAGGTCGGACGGACACCGGACGGACGTGAGCATGAGACATTAAAGGCTTTCGTCTTAAAGATTACACCATCTCCCGCTAAAGGGAACCATGTGTAGATGCGAAGCAGCGGGCGCTAACGCTTACACTGGCGGCGGCGTTGACGCTGGCGCTCATCGCAGCGTTGCACAGGAGAGAAACCTGGGGGGCGCAAAGCACGCAGTGATGGACCGGTGTTTCCTACTGGAACATCCCAGTCGCTGCTAATGGGCAATGAGAGACAGAAGACTCGGACTGGACACAGAGACCCGCAGTCCGCTTTTAGTTAACGCGCACGCTGCGAATTTTTTATCGTTCAACAACGCACACGAGAAATCTCCCACCGGCACCACCTTGCAGGTCAAGATCCATTGCCATATATACGGGGTGGCCAGTGAACGGTTGTGCAGCGCGAGCAGTCGGTTTTTTTCAACCAAGAACTCGCTAGCAGACGCTGCCTGCATCGGCGTCGCGACGGGAGAGAGGGGGGAGCGTAGGAGAGGGGATGACGCGCATGCGCAGTGGGGGTGTGGACGCCGCGTGCAGGGATGCCTAGAAGAGAGAGGGGGGGAGCGTAGGAGGGGAGAGAGGGAAGGGACGCGCATGCGCAGTTAGGGTGTGGCCTCCGCGGGGAGGGATGCCTAGAGGGGAGAGAGGTGGAAAGGACGTTTTTTATTTTTATTTTTTTTAATGGGTTGGCGCATGCGCAGTGGGGGTGTGGACGGACGGACGGACGGACGAACGGACACAGGACGCCGGACGGACACCGGACGGACGGACACCGGACGGACGTGAGCATGAGACATTAAAGGCTTTCGCCTTAAAAAAAACACGCTTTATGACAGAGGCAACTACAACAGCATGGTCCAAGATTTAACAGCCTTCTATGATAACTTTGAGGCCGACTTTCCCCTTCGTCCACTCGAAACTAACTGGTTGCTGTTTAAATCTGGTATAACAGCACGCTAAAACGTTTAAACAATAAAAAAGAAACGTCTCTTTCGTTCTGCTAACTCTTCCCAATCTGTCGTCCAGTGAGAGAAATATAACGTTGCTGTCAAGCAGTACGAGAAGCACGTCGCAGAGGCCAAACGTGGCTTTTTTTCGACCACGTTGCCCTCTATGGTACACACTAACCCGAAACGCTTCTGGCAATGCATTAATCCCCAGGAGTCTAGCGCTGTTTTTCTGCGCGGCAGTTCTGGCTCCCCTGTTCCGGAATCCCAGACTGCCGATGCTTTAAACACTGCTTTTTGTTCTGTATGCACTAATGAATGCCCTGAAATTCTTCCCCAGTTGCCACCGTCTAATTACCCCCTTATGGAAAACATTCTTTTCGACGCGAATGACATTGTGAAAATTATTGAGTCATTAAAAAAATTCGTCTTCATGTGGCATTGATGGCAAAAACGCTAAGGTATAAAAAGCACCAAGCACATCACCAGTCTTTTCCTAACGTTAATATTCCAGCAATCTCTCTCCACTGGATCAATTCCCTCTGACTGGAAAGGCGGCCGTACAAATCCAGCAACTACCGTCCCATTTCCCTCACCAGCGTTTGCTCGAAACTAGTGGAGCATATTCTACACTCACACATTGCCACTTTTCTGTCATCCGTCAACTTCTTTCATCCTAACCAGCACGGATTTCGCAAAGCTCACTCTTGCGACACTCAGCTCGCTTTATTCCTGCATGATTTACATTCGAACCTGGATCTCAACACCGCCGCTGACGCCCTCTTCTTGGACTTCGAAAAAGCCTTCGATAAAGTATCGCACATTCTTCTCATGCATAAAGTTTGGCACCTAAACCTACACCCCGACACAGATAAGTGAATACGTGAATTCTTGACCAATAGCCTTCAATTTGTTTCCACCAACTCATTTACCTCGTCTCTATCTCCTGTTTTATCTGGTGTGCCGCAAGGCTCTGTACTTGGACCGCTACTCTTTCTCATATACAGGGTGTTTCAAGAAATGTGTCCACGATTTCTTTAAAAAATCAGCAAAATGCGGTATTTGCTCGCTGTCTTCACAGTTGCTTTTTCCGCAGTGGCAGGCATCTTAAGATGGTTGAAGACATGATTTGGGACAGTAATCAAGAAACTTAAAATAATTAGCTTCTTAATTGGCGAAGTTAGGTGGTTAAGTCCAATGGGAGAATTGAAGTCCTTCATGCGAAGAACCCATTTCAGCTTTGAGATGCCGAAAAGCGGCTTCTAGGAATAATTGCGAAGTAATAAAATTCTCCAAAATTCAGCGGCCTAACCGAAACCGAAACGCGGAAGAGCGCAACTGCAATATTCGTCTGAGACGTCCACAATGAGTGAACGTCATTATATCAACCATCAACCGACTTGTTTGTGTGAGTGTGTGGGCTGCGCTTGCAGTAGTAGCACGCATGACGCACATGCGTTCACGAACGGGAAGAACTGCCTCTCTGTAACCGTTGTCTTGAACAGTGACGTCATTCTAGTCGTCTGCTTGTTGCGCTCATCGGTGCTTGGGTTTCGGTTTCGCCACTGAATTTGCCTGAATTTCATTACGCTATAATAATTGATAGAGGCCGCTTTTTCGAAATCTCAAAGCTGAAATGGGTTCTCCGCATGAAGGACTTCAATTCTCCCATTGTACGTAACCATGTAACTCCAATAATTAAAACGTTAATTAACGTAACTTTCCTAATTACTGTCCCAAATGATGACTTCTTTCATCTTAATATGCCTGCCGCTACAGAAAAAGCAATTGTGAAGACAGCGAGCAAATACCGCATTTTGCGGATTTTTTTTAAAATAGTGGACACATTTCTTGAAACACCCTGTATATAAATGATCTTCCAGTTAATGTATCATCAAATATACGCATTTTTGCGGATGACTGTGTTCTGTATCGTCCAATAACAAACTCCATAGACTCCTCCTTTCTCCAGGATGACCTCCTCGATATACAGGCGTGGTGGAACCAATGGCACATGTCCCTCAACGTCAGTAAGTGCTCCCACGTGCCTTTTCATTGCCGCCGAAACTATGTAGCGTCTTCTTACTCCCTCAACAAGAACACATTGACTCAATGCCAGACATTTACATACCTAGGAATACATATATCTAGCGATCTGTCCTGGACCCATCATATACACCAACTAATTCCTGCAATGGCTTATTAGGTTATCTACGCCGTAACTTGTCATCAGCATCCCCTACGGTCAAACTACTTACCTTATTCCCTTGAATCGGTCCAG